>VXAX01005151.1:222287-361443 GCA_013399835.1 Leptocoma aspasia
TTTTTTTGCATTCCATTGTACAGCTTTACCCTGACACTACTAATAGAGAAAGACTATAATTATTTGTTTATGCATAGAAGCAGTAGTTTGCTAGTTTCTGCTGTTCATCATTCAGGCTGGTGCCACACAGAATGATTGGCATAGTAGCATCATGACTCATAGAAGTAGCTGAATGCTTATCTCATGCTATGCTATTCTTCCATATGAGTTTACTTATTGGCTGTAACATTAGGGTGCCTCCTTTGATAGAATAATTTCAAATAACAGTGTTTATCTAAATGTTATCTCAAACAAATTGTGGTTGTCAGTAATTTAATCTGGTCTGCTACATAGGAAAAATTCTAAATTTTTACAGAAAAAATCATATGCAATCCCATATGTTATGTATAAATTACTTTTTTCTTTCTTATTGCAAAGAATTTGATTTTTAAAACTGGTTCACGTATTTTAAAAGCTTATTTTAAAAAATAGCTATATAATCTACAAAATTAAGAGAGAAAAATTTTTTGGATTCACTGGTTCTAAAATCCTTTTCATCTTGTGATTATGTTCCAAGACTACATCCTGCTCTGTAGTTAATATATTGTCATCACTAGTGGCACAGAACTACTGAATCTATTTTTAATTAGTTCAAATAACTGCAGTGATTAATGAATGAAATTAATTTTACTCAATGAAACAATCTGAAAAATCAAATTTGGTTCAAATTCTATCCTAGACAATGAGAACAGATAAAAATATTTCCAGAGGACAAGCCATACTATTATTCTACAGTCAGAACATAAAAAGATGTATAACTCATCCCTTCCTTTGATAACAGAAGGAAACTAAGAGTCCAGTTTCTTCCCTATACCTAATTTTCAGACAGTCTATAAGTAGAAATTAACCCATCTCAAAATTCATTGCAATATTTTAAAGGCTTGATTCAATGAGTTTGTATGAAGTGCAATCTCATGAGCTAATTCCCAGAGCACAGGGTAAGATAAAACCCATCTTAGAACAGCAAAAATCTCAGTAAGAACTAATTACCTGCTTAATAATTTAGTAGTAATTTTTTGCAACCTGCTCTGGACTCTGGTTAAAATGGGTACAGGCTGTAAAGGCAAGAGCCATTCACCCAGTGCTCTGGGTTGAGCAGCAGGCCTATCTATCATATCCAGCATATGTCCCAAATATCTTCTACGGGCCAGCTCTGAAGTACCTTACTTTTTCATTGCTTCTGTTATTGTCTGGTTTATTTGACATATTTGCCATAAATACACAATAAAACCTTTCTTATCAGTAGTCACTTTTTTTAATGTAAAGTGAGAATAAATCAGTATCCCACTTTGTGGGCAGATACATATTGCTTTGGGAAGGGGTCCTTACTAGAGATGAGAAGACTGAAGAAATGCAGTGGTTCAACTAAAACCTAAGCACTTATTGACATGCACTCAAGAGCAAAGCTTTTCATATATATATAGATGATTAGTATGAGTAGTGCCCATTTTAAAAGTACACGCTGTCCTTCAAGTTAAGGTGACTCCTGTGTATCAGCAGTTTTTACCTATAGAAAGGTGAGGTGCTTCTGACCTGCATTTTTGTTAGGCTACTTGTTTTGGTGAGCACAATGTGTCTTGATCAAAGCTATGCCTGCTTTTTCTGTATGCAACACACACATTTTTCACAAGACTTAAGAAACAGAAGTGATCATGAAGATTAATTTTATTTGGAGGAGAGAAAGTGTCCCAAATCACTTTTGGGACAATCTATATTGATTTCTGATCTATGATTTTTTAGAATAATAGAATCATGGAATATGCTGATTTGGAAGGGAGCCATGAGTCTTTGTAGTTCTCTCTCACAGAGTCCAACTCCTGGCCTTGCACAGGGCGTTGCAAGGATCACACCCTGTGCCTGAGAGCATTGTCCAAACACTCCTTGAGCTCTGTCAGGCTTGATGCTATGACCACTTCTCTGGGGAGCCTGTTACAGTGCCCAACCACTCTCTGGGTGAAAAAACCTTTTCCTGATATCCAACCTAAACCTCCCTTAACTCAGCATCATGCCATTTCCTTGACTCCTGTCACTGGTCGTAAGAGTGATTAGATCAGTTCCTGTGTCCAAGGCATTAAAGAAAATGTTGAAGAGAGCTGGGCTGAGGATGGAGTCCTGCAGAACCCCACTAGTGACAATTACTAGCCTAATGTCACCCCATTTACTGCAACTCTTTGTGCAACCTGTGAGCCAGTAGCTCACCCACCAGGTAAGGTGATTATCCAGCTGTGTGCTGGATATTTTTTCCAGAAGGACTGTGTGTGAGAGTATCAAAAGCTTTGCTGAAGTATAAAAAGATTACATCTATATGCTTTCCAAGAGCAAGTAGATGGGTAGATAATAGAAGTAAATCAGAGTCAACAAGCAGGACTTTCCTCTCATGAAGCTGTGCTGACTGTGATCAATGACTGTGTTGTCATTGTCCTCCGGGTGTTTTTCAATACCTCCTAGAATGACCTTTTCCATGATTTTAGCAGGCCTGTAGCTTCCAGGGTCCTCCTTCTTGCTCCTTTTGAAAATGAGGACAACAATAGTCAGCTCTGGGCTGTTTTGTCCAGACAGTTAACTGAGCAATGGATGAGTTTCTAAAGTACACAAAAAGAAGGAGAGAGGGAGTGATGGAAAGAAAGAACAAAACCGAACCAAACGAGGAGAATAAAAGAGAAGAGAAAGGAAGAAAGGAGTAACAGACAGGACTTTAGTGACAAAAACAGCACTAAACCAATGAAGACTTATTCAATGCCAGAATGTTCAGGATTTTGGTATGAACCTTATATTGGCCTTGACTCAGTAAGTGTTGTTCGTTCCAACAGTCATAAAAAATAACTGAACAGTATGTGAGGGGCATTTTCATGGTTGTTGTGAGCATAGTGCCTTTCAGTCACATTTACTTTCACTAATCCTGTGGTGAGCTATGCAGTGCTAAGTACTAAATTCCAGACCAAAAGTTTTGAAATTATAATGAAATGGTAACAAATGGATACGCTACATACTGTTGGCAGACATGACTGAGGGCTTATGGGATAATCATACCCTTCAGAGGGCCAGCTGTAGGCTTAGGATATCTCAAATGCCACTACATACCATATGTGTTTTGGAACTGCACTAAGCACTTAATGCCTCTGTTAAACAACAACCACATATAAAATCTTTAATAGCTATAGCTATAAAAATGGAAATGAGGCTACAGTTAGTTTCTTTGAATTTCAGCACCTCAGGAGCAAAGTATTAATTTTCATTGTATGTAACAATAAATCTAATTTTGACACCTTTTTTTCAGTGCTCCAATGAAACTGTTTGTTTTCCAGCTGATCTGGCACATAATACTACATCCTAGATGACTTTGAACAGTAAACTACGCTGATTTTGCATGTCCTTTTAATCTGTCTGCTGGGAATTAGACACATCATATCCCCAGCTGAGGCATATTTACTGTTTGTATTTCTCTTCAAGTACAGAGCAAAATTTTCAAACTAGACAATGGGTACCACTAGAAAAAAAATTAAGTTGCCTGTTTGTTTTTTTTACTTGTTTTTTAACAAGCTACAGCCTAAAGGAAATTACCTGAGCACCTCTGAAAAAACTGATGACAATATTGAACAAAAGCTGAAGACTGCTTATTCAACTCCTATGCTTTAAAAAAGGAGTGAGAAATAACTGGGAAGTTATGAATCACTTACTGTGAGCTCAAAGCTGAATATCTAATGGGGTGTTTAAGATTCAAAATGTAAGATTAATTTGTGCTAGTCATTAGAGGTTTTTTGGAATTTCATCTCCTTAAACAAACTCCATGGTGTTTTTAGAGACTAGATGGAAATGATGATAGTTATGATTAAAGACACAGGGATTTCTTCAGAGCTTTTGATATGGATTTTGATTAAAAAACATACATAGGGGGAACTCACAAGACGATTGGACTAGAAACAGGATCATTGATAAATTTTGAATGTGATGTATAGAAATAAATACATTTATTAAAGTAGGATTTTTAGACACCAATTCTTTATTTGTCCCTACTTTGTTTCTTCATCAGCTGTTGGGATGAGGACATCAAAAATATCCTGGAGAAGTCTGCAGATGGCATACAGTCTAGGAATTATGTTATATTATATAGTAATATATGTATATATGAGATGTATATATTATATCATGTATATTACATTATAGGGTCATGGAATAATTCAAATTTCTTGATTAAAAGATCACCAACGTGTTTGTATACTACCAAGAGACAAGGAAAAAAAGGTAACAGACTAAAGCTACTTAAATTCAAGTACAGAGAATTATTTTAGTTCTCAGATTATTGTTTGTAGCCAAAACGTTACTATATTCATAAAAAGCAGAATATCACAGAGCAGAGGAAAACTGAGGGCTGTATTTGCAGGTTACACTGATGAACCAACTGCTAAAGACTGTTATGCCTCCTCCCAGGATCCATATGTGGAGAAGAGTGTTGAAATAATGAAGACTTTTCAAAATAATACTCCAAAAATTATGTGTAGCTGAAAAAAACCCCTTAATAGGTTACTTTGATCAAGGACTTGTGTGAAATATTTCTAAATCCCTATGGAAATCTGCCTATACACAGGAAAAAAATCAGATAATAGAATGCTTTTCAATTTTGCTGATCGAAGTGTAACAAGATCTAATAGCTGGAAGTTGATGTTACACAAAATCAGCCTTGAAATTAGAAGCAATTTCCTGGAAAAAGAGCAACTGAAAATTTTCCAGGGAAAATGGTAGACTAACCATTTCTTAGTGTGTTTTGGATGAGACTTGTTTTTTTTTTCCATAAATATTACAGTTTAATATAATTTCCGGGAGAAATTCCAGGACCATATGAGTATTTGTCTTAGCTCACCAGGATTATTCTTTTAAAGCAAAAATGTTGTGAATTTACATGTTATTTATTGACTTCCGTCCTTGCTAAACTGTAAGAAAATAATATTGCTCTGTGGCTTTATCTGCTCACCCACAGGGATGGGTCTTCTACAGGAAGAACTGTATCCCTAGAGGCACAACTGATCAAATGTGGTTGTGGTTGCAGTGGTTTTTTCCTTCTTTCCTTGAAACACCACTGAGTAGTACAGCACTGACTAAATGTAAGAATAGCAAGACTCTTTTCCCAAAAAACAGGGGGTAAAGCGGAAGAGAGAGAAGGAGGAATAGGTGACTTGCTTTCAAACTTGGATGCAAACTTGACAATTTCGTCTCCTTGTGTCATGTGTATGCACGCTTGTGACAGGCGGTGAGTCCCCTGCCTCTGGCACGCTGGTCTCTGTTCTGCCCTCGCTCTATGGAAGGTGGATCCATGCTGCACTGGAACCAGAGTCTGCGTAGGTAACTCAGACATATTGGAATGCTTTTATGGCTGCATTATACCAGTGGTCTGAGCAGATGTTATAATGAGCCTTTTTGCAGTAATTAATTTTATCTTGTTTGGCTACCATCTCATAATTTGTCAGTTTACCAGTAAGCCGAGAATACAGCCATGGTAATCATCTTACCTGTGCCAGACTTTGAACCTAACAACACACCTTGATACTGGCTTTACTCTTGCAATTTTGCATTAACACTGAAACTGTGTCAAGAGCTGACCTTTGTGCCATTTTTGAAGAAATTAACTCATTGTTTTGCCTAAAAGTCTGGGCATAGCGTTGAAGTTCACTTGTTGATGAAGGCCTAAGAGCTCTAAAAAAGTGTAAGAAGCAGATCAACAAAAGAGAAACCAAGTGCCATACATTGTCTGCAATTTCTGCTTTGAACATTCCGCTCCTCAAAACCATTATCAAAAGTAACAGCTTCTCATTTTATGACCTCACTGTCATTCTAATTCACTGGAATAATTTATGACAACTGTGGAGTTTTTGCTTTAGAAATACAAATCTTTGTTTGAAGCCAAATTTTTCACTTTTAAGCTGGAGAAATATTAATTATGATTAGATAGTAGTTTAAAAATATGTTAAAACATAGCAAACAGACTTCAGAAACACTGTGGGAAAAAATATTAAAGGAATTTACACAAATTATTGGCTGTAAATAAATTTTAAAAGTATAAAAATTGACCGCTGGAGTACAAATTGTTTAAGGAATACCTAGTAATTTTTGACTGTCCATGAAGGACAATAGTAACAGTCAAAAACTATATCAGAAACTATCAAAGGATTCAGATCACTGCAAAGAAATTACTAAGAGCCAGCCATAAGCATCTATATCTATAGCTATGTATCTCCTAGCAAAGAAAAAGGGATCTCCCAGAAAAGGAGTTTCATTTTCTGCCACTTCACCCCTTTCTGCTCCTTTGTAGCTTTTTGATGTTTTCAAACACAGCCAGTACTATCCCTCATAGCATCTTATAAGCCTTTTTTTTTCCAAGTTTTATCCATCTTTGAGACAAGGCTGAAGGGAGCTAGCTAACCCTTGAAATGGAAGAAACAAAAAGCTCTATGAGAGAGGAACGAATTGCTAAACAAATGTAATGGACTGAAACTGAGATGGTGTACCAGTAAAGAGACAATGTGGGCAAATTGTTTCATGAGTGATCATCAGCATGCACCAAAGCATTCATCTGAAGTGCTGTACTAGACAATACCTTCAGGAATAACACAAGACATTCTGGTAAATGCTTTCCCCCCTGAGATGTTGAACAGTCATAAAATCCATTGACCTGGTAGAAAGCAGAAATAATCCATCTGCAATGTGACTGGATGCTCCTGAGCATCTTTCAGACAGCAGACAAAAATGATGGGCTTAGATAAATTTGATAGTAAAATTCCCTTTTACTAAGATGGAATGAAATTTCTTACCACAAATGTTTATCTCAAACTGTATCATACACAATGTCTTTTTTACTTAAGGTAATTGACGTAGCTCCAGGCCGGAATCCGTGCTTTTGTCCATGTGATTGTTACCAGGGCAAGATCTTGAAGACATTCACTGACTATAAGGTTTCACAGGCCAGTCTGGCCATATGTTGTCTGTATGTATGTCTGCATGTCTGTATGCATGTAACAGTATGAAGACTGTTAATTACAGGTTTAAAGAATTTTTTAGGGACTTATTTTCAAAGTAAAATGGCAATTTTAAGATTTTTCTCTTTCTTCTGCAGACTACTAACTTATGATGAAATTATACATGCTCCAAATACTTATCCTTTTCTTCTCCAAATAAAAACACTAAGTGTTTCTAAATAAAACATAAATGTTTGTAACTGTTTAAATAACTGCCAAACAAACAATAAATTCTGTTTTGCCCTTCAGACACAGTAAAAACTGCAACATGATACACTTTAGCATCCACTAATCCCCATGAAAACATGTTATATAAAATGGACTTTGCTATCATAATAAATGAAACAGCATTATTTTAAACTAAACTAATTGCTATCAACTTTGTTTTGCCACTTCTCTGTGTATTGAAGTTTTGGCCTTTTGTAAAAAATCTTCAGGGGAGAAGATGCATTTTAGAAAACTAAATGCAATTTTTTCAGCACTGTCAAGACCTCAGTATTACCTTGAGCACACACTGCAGCTAACATAAAAGGATCTATGGCTGCATTTTTTTTACGAGACCGAAAGATTTTATTAGATTATTTGCATTCTTCTCAATTCACTGTCTTTGAGCATACCCAGAATTTTTCAGTTGTCTTCTACTTCCAGATATCATAAGACAAAATAAGCAATTATCATCTGACCCTATTTCCTCAAATCATGCTAAATGTTAAGCTGTCTGTCTTGTTTTGAAGTTCTGCAGACTCTCCAAGGGAAAATTCTCAAGTTCCCTATTGTTTCCTCTAAATACAGAGTTTGCACACTACAGTTTGCAACAATCAGTCCTTTGGGTTAACATAGATTCTATAGAATCATGCAGGGCAAGTGTATCCCAAGACCCCAAGATGAATCAGTTACTGGATTGTTTCTAGAGGGCCTCCTTATCAAAAGTTCCCAAGGAGAAAAAAAAAGGAATTAATTTTCAGCCAAAATTTGGGTAGCTCTTACATTTCATTGGGAATTGGTTGCCAAGCACCAAACATTCAGTTCCTGTGCAAGTATAGCCTACACTTCCTTGCTCAGATAAATCTGATGGTGCATAAGGAAAAGAAAAAAAATTCAAAGAACATTGAGCTGAAGAACAATAATGTTAATTGACCCAGGGTACCTACCATGCTTCTTTTTACAAGCAGGCCATCATGAAAAGTGCATGCCTGGAGAAAGAGGTAATGAAACACTGATGGAATCTTTCTCTGCACTGGACTCAGAACTGAGTCTCCATTCTGTGAATTAATTCCTTTTAAAGATTTCTAACTTGAAGGTTTATAACCTTTCTAATTAATATCTAATGCAAACGCAGAACACAAATATGTAATCACTCCTGGAAACAGAACCCTCAGTCTAGATGGCCCTAAAAGAAAACTCCCATAAAAAACATAATAACCCTCCACCAAAATCTTTGACATTAAGAAAAACATCCTAATGGCAATGTTTTGCTCAACAAAACATTGTTGTTTTTTTAATATTACTAAAATTATTTCTGACCGGGAGCATTTAAAAAAAATTAAAATTTCACTTAAGTGTATAAATTATTAGATTTCATTTAGTGAACTGATGATAATAGAGTTGATCATTCTAACTCTTCCAATGCTTCTGATATTTCATCTATAAATATGGATAGCCCACTTCTGTGCACGAGTTACGTTTCTGAGAACACAAAGCTGGCGTTGCTCATGGGTTAGTGAGTCCAATCTCTTGGAATTACAGGAAAATCTAATCCCCTTGTAAATTCTCAAGATATGTTTTCCCATACAATTCCCCAGAGAAGAGGGAATGATATTAAGAAGAGTATTTTATATAACAATTTTAATTCTAGTATTAATGAGCCTTTTCTGTATTCACTAGACAATTTGGGCTATTAATTCATCAAAAATTTCACTCAATTAGTTCTAAATTACCAATATATATGATGTAATACTCTTTGGCCATAAGAACATTTTGATTGTAACTCTTGGGGATCTTCTCTCTACTTCGAAAGTTGTTCTACACTTTTCTTAAAGCTTTCTTACTATTCTACAGCTTTCTTACCTATTCTACACCTTTCTTCGAATAACTTCGAAAGTTATTCTACACCTTTCCTAAAGCTTTCTTACTATTCTACACCTACTTACCTATTCTACACCTTTCTTAAAGCTTTCTTACTATCATGACTGAAAGCTTTCTCCAGGATTCAAAGTATTTTCATTGTGAGTTTATTTCCACTTATTCTGATGGCAGCCTTTCTCTATGGCTTTTATAAATATTTTGTCCCATGTTTCATTTATTTTTGCTGTCTTAGATTGTCTTCCCTTTAAAATCTATTCTGAATTTTGCTGGGTCCCAGCTGTGTGATATGAATCTGTATAAGGTCTGGTAGAAAGGAAAAGTGAGAAGAATCAGCAATGCATATAAACTCATGCAGAGCCATCCTCAAATGAAGTTTCTTGGTGTTGTGTTTCTTTTTAAAAAAAATTCAGTACTAGGGATAAATTTAAGTATAACAGCACCTACTAGTGGATTTAAAGCATGAACAGAAACTTCAGACCAAAGGCAAATTATTATTCTTTTCCATTGTTCCTTGACATGTTACATAATGCCAATTATAAGTAATCAAAAGTTTCCTGATTAATGTCAGAGATATTTCAATTGTGGGCCTCATACCATGAGGCAAGTGATTAAGATAATGTGAAGGCAAGTGAATAAGATAAATGCTAGTAATTTAACAAAGCCTTGGAGCTGATAAAAGTAATGCAAAAAGCTCCACAGAAATCTGGGGAATGAATCTGGGTATGCTCTGCTGAGAAACTGTAATCTCACACATCAATGATAATCTCCGATGTGTGATAAAAGTTACAAAAGAGAAGAGATGAAGAAAAAAGTCAGTGGTAGGAAAATAGCAAGATACTATATTTTGAAGTAAAGTTAGCTTTCTTAATCAGGGAATCCCACTGTTTACTTGCACCTTGTAGGGGATAAAAAAATAGAACTGCATGTAAAATTTTTAAAAATACTATAAAAATAGATAATTATTAGCAAAACAGTAGAATTTTGAGCACAGAAATATAATAACAGACAGAGACTGAAAACTAAAATTTTTAGATGGTTTCATCAACTTCACACCTTGTCCAAGCAACGTGGGAATTGACACAAGCAGCAGCTGTTTAAAATACAATCAAGGGACAAGACTTCAAGTAATGTCAGAAATGTGGGCTCCTTTTCAGGAAAGGGAATGAAATCTTGAAATCAGAGAACAAAGACTAACAAATGCTATGGAAAGGAGATATCATCAAATAAAGTGCAATTGGAAAAAACCAGAAAATTTGGAAATGCGACTGACGAAAACCAAATGGATTGAGATGAAATGAGGGACAGTGAAAAGGATCAAGACTTGCCAAAATTACTCCATATAATATCCTGAAATCAGGGCAGAAATGTAAATAAAGAGAGAGGAGAAGAATGTGAAGATCCTAAATTCTAAAAACGTGAAGAGAAAACTCCAAAATCAAGTGAAAACAATAAGAGGGAATAGAATTACAAAAAATACAGGGAAATGGACCGAAGCTTGCCCAATTATTCTTCACTGAAATCACAAGATTTCATTCTCTTTCCTGAAAGGAGACCTGAAATTTCTTATTTGTATGATCCTTAAACTAACAAAATATAGTGTTGAGAAAATGTGGCTGGGGCATTGCAGGCCAGAGAGGTCAATAACAGACAAACCAATCCATACAAAGGCTTCTCTTCAACTTCACTGGCTTTCAGTGATTCCTTTTCTCACACTGAGACCGAAAGAATGGGAGAAGCTGTTTGGTGTAGAGAAAAGGCATTTAAATTGTTGCTATTCCGATCATCAGCATTTCCCCAACTGATTCTTCTGGCCAGATGATTCTTCATCCTTTTTGGCACTCTTTTAAGACTTGTGGGAGTTACCCAAAATGACTTTAGTTAGCTCGGTAGATTGGGATAAATAGGTGTGTATGGTGTGTAAATTCAGATTCTATTCTACCAGTACTGAAACAAGCTTTTGTGGAACAATGTATTATCCTGCATAATCAGGCACTGCTCCTCCTCGCTGATTAAAGCAAAGCATGAGGGTGCACATCAGTATGCATAACATATGATCTTGGGAAACAAGCAGAGCAACCTGATAAGAGTCTAACTTTATCTATGAGATTAGCTATTCTGAGGGACAGCTACAGCAACAAAAAATATGTGATAGAACCATTCAAAGCTTTTCCACTTTAGGCATTCATTATCAATAGTCTTAACATTTCTGTGCTCACTGTTGTCTCTCTCCTGCTCTTCAAATTTTTCAGTGACATTCCCTATGGAAATATCCAATAATGGAATTTTAGTTGCATAGACAGTAATATTAGGAAAAATAATTTTTCTTTAGGAATATTTTCATCATGCTGGAATTCTAGATTTTATCCACCAGTTCCCATACCTCTGACAGTCTGTCAGTCTCAACTTCCCTGAAAATTACATCAAAACAAGGGGAATAAATATAAATGAATGGCTGCAATTTTCAGCAGGTGAAAAATTGTCAAGCTAAACCAATATATGGTCATGTTCATGGGCCAAAGAATTATATTGCACTTACATAAGAGAAAGCATCAAAACTGTTTTCAAAAGATATCTGGAAGACTTCTGATTCACCAGTATATTGCATTAAAAAAATCCCCATTTTTTGGCACAACAGAATTACAGGAAAAAATATTGTTTATAAAAAAAAAAATGGAGCATCAAGAAGCAGGATCATGTTGATGACTTACAGCTATAGAATAATTTTGCACGAAAAAAACCAAGCAGAAGGTTGTAAGTATTGCCTCAGTCTAAAAAGCTGCTAGGAAGAAAAAAAGACAGCTGAGAAGTATTAGAAGTGCAAACACAGTAATAAGGATACGGCTCCATGTCACGTCGTGACACCCCCAGGCACCTGAAAGGACAGAACTACGTCTGACAATTTTCACTGCAGCATCAGGGAACAGAGTGCTACTTATGCTACCCACAGGATGCATTATTGCAGGAAGGTGCTACTCTCTGACTAGCTCAAGTAGCTCCACACAGCCCTGTAACCTGCAGTGTCAGAAAAGGAGCAAAACTCCAATTTGAAACTGACAGCTGAACTAGGCTGCAGTTTCCTACTGTGGTTTAATATTCCTTTAGAAAATTCTGATTATTATTTGCACCTCTCCCCACCAGGTACTTGTGTGTCTGTATAAGATCTGCAGTGTATAGTGGCTTGAGCGAGGTACTTTGCTGCCTTATTCTGAAATAATGATTGATCAAAACTAACAGTGTTTATAGATGAAAGCTGTGTTCCCACTTGCCCATTTTTTGTGAAAAGAAATGCTTTATTTAATTTCAAAACTGATTTTGCACAGACGTGATTTAAAATACAAGGCAAAGTAGGCTCAAAAGTTAATGAGCAGATCAAAATAGGAACGGAAGTAGCAAAATAAAGATAGGCTTATGAAATCAATCCTTAATATAAAATAAAGATATTTCTGAAAAAAGGAACTGAAGGGCTTGACTGAAGATAAATTTCATGCAGAAAAGTTGTTATATTTTTCAGACAGGAAGTTGAAACATTCAATATGCAGGAGGCAAGAGAATTACTGATAGCATAATTTGCACTTGGCAATAGCTTAAAAATAAAACTCAGTGATCCCAATTCAAGCAAAACAAAAAATTTTGTTCTTAAAAAACACAAACCATAATGTTTTAATTAAAGTAGCTCTCTAAGCAGCAATTTTTATTATGTTTAATGTGGCTGTGTGTGTTTAGATTTCTGGAGGTCCTATACATAATTTGATATATTTACGTTCTGTGTATTTGCAGAGTGCTCCATAGCGCATGCATAGTAAGAGATCTGTGGGTTTCAGCTTATGAAATTACTATGTTAATAAGGCACAAATCCTGTAAAGTAACTTTACATCCCACACAGTCTACTAATAAATTAATTCTGGCACTTTGAGTCATCATACTGGCAAGGCCTAAGATACAACACTGGAAATAATAAAAACTAGTACTCAAGGACTGATCAGCCTAGAAATGTTAAAGCAAGTGCATTGTCTGTACCCAACAGAAACTTTTAAATTATGTCTCATATAATATATGTTTGAGCTTGGAAAGGCTTAAAAATTACATATTGAATAAAAAGCCAAAGGTTTCTAAAGATCAAATGATCTTTTTGTTTTGAGACTTGTCTTTCATTATGTCTTACCAAGGGTTTTATGTTTTAGTATTCTTTCCTGCCTCTAACATTTGGTTTGCTGTTTCATTGAGGATTTTTTTATATGCCAAATTATTTTTGTGATATGGGTCATATAATAAAAGCCTTGTGAAAGGTAAGGGTCTATTTGCTACATCCAAGTGATCACCTCAAAACTAAGAATAACTGTAGGCCATCAGGGTCAGAAAACAAAGTTTCTAAAATATTTATAATGTGACAAGTTCATTCTGGCCTAAATAAAAGAAATGCACAAACTAAAGAGGAGAGTGGTCTTCATCACTGGTCAAGTCAAGGATGAACTGAAAATGAATTTTGCTGGTTTTAAACAGAACCAGACAATATTAAAGTCTTCAGAATAATTTTGAAAGCTTTTTATGGAAAGAGCCATACAAGTACTGACTGCTATGCTTTTTGCCATCCTTTAGATATGTCCTTTTGTTAAGATCCAATTGGTGAGAGGTGCCCTGTTGCTATGTATATAAATATTAATATAAAAATAAAGTATTTTTTTATAATTATAAACTTCTGTGTGTAAGCCTTCTAATCAGTTTCCCATGGGAGAACATCCTTTTGCTGTTCTTTTACTCTGTGTAAGCTTTCTGTAAACAAGATACTTGGTGTTCTTCAAGGACATTTTAGAATTCCTCAGCTCTCCTCCTGCTGAGTGGGAGAAGGAGCTGAAAGACTGTAATCTTTCTGATATTGTAAGCATTCGGGATGTTGCTTGGATGAAGCAGCAGCAGGAGCATGGAGAATGCTCTCTGCTGAGCAGATATAGAAAAATACTAGAATTATAGAGTCATTTTAATAAATAATCTTTAGCCTCTGATATTGTCGTCAAGAGTCTTTTCTTCAATGCATGGACCACGACAATAGTGCCCCTGCTCAAATTAAGGTACAAAATAGATCATCAGCTGATGTTAATAATACAGATTTATTTAACAATAAAGGTGAGGTAGAGAGATAGAAAAAGCAAGCACCACCTTTGGATCCAGTGGCACCCCTTGGGAGGGTTATTCATCCTTGACTTTTCACTGTTTATACATCTTAACAAACACAGTAATAATGCTCATTGACTACACAGTTCCCTTACTCTATTGGTTAAACAATTCCCTCACTTCTAATGGTAATTAGTCCACATGCTTTGTCTTTCCCATGGGCAGGTGTTCAGCCGTCTCTGGGAGAGCAGGGCTCCATCATGTGTAAAGGCTTGGGAAGAAAAACGCTGTCTCTCCAGTTGCCTCCCGCTTCCTTCTTCCCCAGCTTTATATACTGAGCAGGATGTCCCATGTTGTGGAATACCCCTTTGGTCAGTTAGGGTTCGTGTCCCAGCTCTGTCCCCTCTCAGCTTCTTGGTCATCCCCAGCCTCGTCCTTGGTGGGGGAGGGTGAGGAGCAGAAAAACCTTTGACTCTGTGCAAGTGCTGCTCAGCAGTAGCAGAAACTTCCTTGCTTTATCTACACTGTTTCCAGCACCAGACCAAAACATAGCCCCGTATCAGCTACTCTGAAGAAAATTAACTCTGTGGCAGAATAAAAGCAGGACATGGACTTACTGCTGGGCAAAGAAGGCTAATTCCTTAGATATTGCTAAAGTCACTCCTGTCTGTTAAATTCATCAGTAACTAAAAGTTATTTCTTCACTTCAGGTTTTCTATGAGAAATTGATTGTTCCTACAAACTCCTGTCAGCACCTCAGTCCTAAAATCTTTCTTTTTCCACAAAATAAGATCAACATTGTCAATTATATGACAATGCTTAGAAGGTACATGACTTTGCAATCTTTCCTCTGATCCCACTCCTGAAGTCTTACACTGCTGTCTGCTTAATTTCTTTATTGCCTCTAGAATTTATTACTCCATAATGTGTATGTGATCTCCAAGAATTACAGAATCCAAGAAAGTACTCCTGAACTGGGAGTTCATAGATGGAGGAGCAAGCCATTACCCCAGAGTTAACTATTCAGACAGTGTACTTCAAGGACATAGCTAAGAGTCCACAGAAAGATAGTGGTGTAAGAATTCTTTTGTCTCCATGGAGATAGGCATACCTGAATGACAGTAGGCAAAATATCTTTCTTCTAGTCTAGTTGGCCAGTGAGAGCTGCATCTGCACTATATACTTCCCCACGCTTCTCTAGAAGACTGTAAATCACACTAATAAGGATAAGGTACATTCAGTCCATCTATAAAATAAATGAAAAAAAAAAAAAGATAGTTCCCTCATACCTAGTTCTATGTAGGGTAGGATTCCCAACTTCTACAGATTTCCAGAGATTCTTTTGGAGTCCCACAGATCATTAATCTTTGTGTTAGAAAGGTTTTTTGGCAGATGGATCCAAGCACACCAATGGTAATTACAGGGCAGTAACTGCAGTTACTTAGATCTAATTCTCAATTGTTGCTTCTGGGCTATGGAATGTGGCTGCTACTCTTCTCCTATCTATTTCAATACATTTTACAATCTTGTCTTTATGGAGTGTCACTGCTTCGCTCCTAATTTGTGCATAATTTTCATTGGGAAGACAGAGCACCCTAGAGATGTAGCCAATGTTATAGATGAAATAAATCATCAATATTGAGGTGGGTGGAAGAGGTAAAATTGCAACACCAGAATACTACTGAACAGCAAGATCAGAAACCAGAAAAATCTGTGTCTGTGTGAGGGAGTAAGTCTTCAGAAAGTAGAAGGCTTCCTACCAAAGAAGGTAGAGCAACTAAAAGTGTTTGCAGTGGTGTGAGTTGTTCATCAGTAGTTTCAGAGAGGCAAGAAGATGAACCAGGTCTCTCAAAAGACCGTTTCTCCGTATTTCTTACATCTAGGAAGAAAGAAGAAGACAAAGTGGGAATTCCTTAGGGGAATAAACTACTCACAAAGGAAGCAGATACAGAACACGTATGTATATATGTATGTATATATGTATATATGTATGCATGTATGTATGTATGTGGGCCTGTGTTTTGTGTGACTTTTTGTTCTGAGACTGACTAAAGAAAAATGCACCTAATTTTTAAACTCTCTCAGAGTTCAGAACCAAACACACATCTATTTAGTTCAAATACGCATTCTGGAAGAGATGAACTGTAGAGATACAAGAAGGGTATGTCTAAGCTTGGGGGAGGTTCTACATTGAATTGTGAAAGAATAACAGAGACAGCACTCAAAAATGTGCTGAAAAAGCAGACTAAAAGTAGTGTTTCAACTCAGGCTTAGAGGAAAGACTAAGCTATAAAGTCTGCCTTGACTGACACAAAACTGGTCCTCCAGAAAAACAACTTAATTACTGAAGCATGCAGTTTTAAGCTTGTTCAAATTATTTGTAAAATAATTCCAAGGAATAGAAAGGATTCCATTCAGGAAAATAACATAAAAATATGTCATTGTTCACAGAATTTCAAAAGAAAATGTCTTAAGATTTTATTTGAACGTTAGTTCCCTCTTTTATTTTTAAAATCAATTATTCACATATCTTTCCGTGCTATCTTTATGCAAACATAGCAGCTCTTCTGTAAGACTAATTTTCACCTGTCTATTTCTCAAAAGGATCAGAGCTTAGACTACCCAGAACAATCATTTATACCTTTCAGATTTTTGTGCAGTTTGAAGTTAGAGAGTGGCTGTACCTATGACAGAGAAGAGATATAACTCATATTTTAGGTATGGAAACACGGCTACAAAGTGTTAATACACTGCACAACAGCTGTTTCACAATCATCACTGAGTTGACTAGAAAATTAGGACAGTATTTTAAATTTGCATTGTCTAGTTAATTATGCTGCATTATAAACTGCAATATTTCAGAAGTACTATAAAAGAAAAAAAGAATACTGTCACAAAAAAAGAAATTTCAGAGTAAGATATAAAGAAAATCCAGTAATTACTTTTAAAGCTGGAGGCATTAATTCTGTTATAATTCTTTATTAAAATTGCTTTATTCTACTGCAAGTGTTTGATGGAAATATCATTTTCTTGTCCCATAGATGATGATGAAGTAGCACAGCAGTTCCTCAATGAGTCATTTTTATAAAGAATTTGAAAGGCTCCCCACGGAAGCTTACTGTTTTATTTCTACAAGGTATTTCTCCACCTTTTCTTGTGATGAAGCACTGAATTAATTTACCCTTCAGCGCTCATATCCGTGACAAACCCCCTATCAGTAATCACCCTGATTGGTTAGAAAAAATTCTATCTTTTTATTTAAAAGTTATCTGCATTTTTTTACCACATAACCTCAAAATGACTATGTTAAGATTTTAGAACTAACAGTTGGATAATAATAGTTTTCAGAGAATTTAATAATGGACTTTGCAAGGGAGGAAAACCCTTTAAATACCATTACTTTCAAATAGCATTTGCTAGTTGCAAAATGCTCTCTTCTCACATGATTCAACTTTTTAATGGTGTTGGTTAAGTGTTTGGAAAGGAGACTCTGTCACATGCCCTGAAAAGTAGAGTCACATAATATTAAATGGCATGCAATGGCATTACATGATATTTCATACCATTACTTTTTTTTAACCAGTTCTCAGGCAATGCAAATAGGCTGTGTGACAGCTTCACATGTGCTTCTACACAAATCCACCACGGCAAACACAAACTTTTAAGCTGTAAGGATTATGTTACCTCAGAGTTTTAAGTTAACAGGGCTAAGTTTACAGTCAAGTGATGTCAGCCCTTCATACAATTTGTTCTGACGACTTTAATGAAAAAAATGATGAAAACATCTGGGGTAGATCCCATATCAATTCCCATCTGCTGGTGAAGATGTTGTTACTGTATGCTACACGCAGCAGGTACATCACTGTTGTTATCACAGCTGCATAAGCTCTGAGGTGAATGCTTGTTCACTGTGAATGAGAAGATTAATCAAATTTTTTTTTGTTTCAGTGCTGTCAGGAACACAGTGAAATCTGTGACTAATAAAACCCTCTGAAGTAAATATTTCATTTTTCTTGACAAAACTACATACGTTTAATAAATTATTTTATAGGAAATATCAAGACCTTTGGATATTTATACTAATATCTATAGTATTAAATTAGATTAGCTGTAGTATGACATAATATATTTGAAATAATGTAATCAAAATGAGCTAATTCTCTAGGTCTCTTCTATGAAGTCAGCATTAAATACTGAGGTATTACTAAAGTTACTAACATATTGAGGTATAATGTTTGTTGCATCAGTAAGTGAAGATGGATATTTTATTATGTCCTAAGACAAAGTCAAATACAATTTCTCAGTTGAAACATTGCATCTAGAACTGTACCTGATAAGGCAACTCTTTAGTTAATTAATTATGGTCATTTTCTGCAAACTGAAAAAGTTGAGCTAAGTAAAATGTGAGCTGCTCCACTTGATTGTGCTCTGGCAATGCCACTGGGCATTGCAGACTAAATGTGGACAACGTGGCTTTGTAACTTTCAATGTGCCTCTAATTTCCTACTGACCGTCTCTGTTGCTCTCAATATTCTGCATCAGACAGCAAGTGATTGTACAAATACAGACTTCAGTGGTAGTTAAACTGATTAAACTTGTCTTTCACAGCTTAGCAAGAACTGAAATTCCTTTGCTGTGGGTCTGCCATTTACATTAGTTACTAGACAGTGCTGAACATTGCACAGGGACTGAATTAATCCAACTCTTCGCCTTAAAACTGCACAGATTATTTACATTTTCATTGTAAACAATTTATATTCCTGTTTAATTTTGTGTTCATGAAGATGTTCTATATCTGATGTGGATGATTCTGTCCCTGAAAACTTTTACCTGTCACACAAGATCTCCAACTATTTGGTTTGTGGAGATGTGCCAGCTGTTCAAACAGAAAATAACACCAGTCCTGATTTTATTTCTCACTTGATTCCTTTATATTTTTAATCCATCACTACCACATGGTATACTAGGACTCTGGGAAAATAAAGTAATATCACTGAAAAGAATGAAAGGTTTAGTGGAATTAACAAAATAAATATTATAACTAGATCATTTCTATAATCCAGCTAAGGCTGTTCCTGAGCTCCTGTACCATTAAATTCACTTTTATTTTATTCCACATGAGTTGTCTTACTGTGATTTAAGCTTCTTCATCTATCTCAGTAGATGTCCCCTTGGACTGAAATTCAGATCTAAAAAATTCTTCCATTTATTGTGCAATCATTTTTTTCCTTGCAATCAGCTCTAATTTACTTTGGTTGTATTCAATTCCCCCACTTTGATTCTGCTTTCTTAGCTAGGCTGAAATTTCCCAAAATGTTTTGTTTTGTCATTTCATATTAATAATAAATTCCCTCACATATTCACCATGCTCTTTGACTATTTTCTCTGTAGTTTTCAGTTAATATTGACTAGTATCTAATCTGTTGTTAAATAAATGTTGGAATTTTATAGCCTCTATTTTTCACTTTGCAGCAATTGGGTAATCAACAGTTCTTGTAAGCCTACATTAGTCAGTATAGTGCTAAGAGATAATTTTAATTTGTAAAGTCTTCTCAGGTACTATTAATATTGACAAGTACTGTTTTCATCTGAAGGTTGCAAAACAGGTTTCTCAAAGAAACAAGAAAATTTCTTTAAAAATAAAATTATTTAAAAACTTGAAAAGGATTGTGCAAGTGGTGAAGGGCAAAAATGCAGTCTATATTTTATTCTTTCCTATGTTTCCATATTTTTAAGACTTAGAATGGCTTTGATCTTCTTTGAACCAAAGGTGTTGCACAGGTCTTTTGCTTCTGAGTGGCCTGACAGGGCCTATGCTCAGGGGAAAAACATTTGCAGTTCTAAAACTATCATATAATTTTTTTGGTTCTTGGGTGAGACCGAGAACATAAACAAAGAACAGGCTGCACTCTACTTGCTACACACAGCTTATAACATTTCACAGAAATAGCAGTGTGTGACAGTAACCACCACAGTGTGAAATAGATGTCCATGCAATGACAGGAGGTAGGTAATCCAAATCTCCAGTGGAGCTTCATGAGTAATTTAAATCTAAGAGCTAGATTGGTTGACATAATTTAGAAAAGAGAATATCATGCATTCATAGAAAATAATCACTGCTGACAAAAATGCCATGCAGCTTTTTAGTACACAGAAGTTCAGAACATTTGAATTTGTAGTGCTCAATGGTTTTAAGTATAATAAATCATAATAGCTGCTTTAAAAAAAAAAATCTGTGTGGTAAACCAGAATGTTAAATGCTTGACATTTTCATGAGGGAGGGAATTTTTTTGTGTCATAATGTTGGGCAACACTAAAATCATTACTTCAAACAAGTGTGTTATTTCATTTTCTAGACAAAATGAAATGGCTTCTCCAATTATGAAATAATATTTGTTAGTTACTTTTCAGGGTTTTCTCTTCCCAAGGGCTAGCTTGATAGGTAAACTTAGTGGAGAAAATGGAACCGCACAAACAAGAGCATGTAGGTCTAAATTAATGAACAAATACAATTTATAATGAAGAACACAGGTCCTAAATTTTGTAAAGAACTTGCATACGTATTTAAGTTGTCCTATACTCTATAGGATGAACATGTGGTTTGTATTCGGTGTTTATTTACATCTCCTTTTCAGAGAAGGTATTAAAATTGCTTATGGGCAGTTTCAGAACTGCAACACATTCTTCAATGACAGTTAAGTGACCCTTTTGTGTGTAGTCTTGCCCTTGTTTGTACTATGATTGTTTTTAGAATAGCAACTGTCCCACATAGAGGACTGCTAAAAAATTACTGGCATATTTCTATATCCTCAGTTGGGTTTAAACACATCTGTTTCACTCAATGTTTCCCAAACCACTACAAAAATGTTAAAGAAGAGTTATTCTTTTTTTCCACTAAGTACCAGACCAATTAGGAATTTTGATACTAGTTTCAGTGGAAGGAAATGCATTTTTTACTGAATACAAAACATCATGGTGAGAGCTACTGTTGGGCAACAGAGACATTCTAGTTCATGTGCTTTCAGTACAAGTTGACTCCTTTACTGGCTTATTCGGGTGCTTCTGAAGAATAGAGAAGCAGAAGAAAGCTGAACAAAGGTAATAAAGAGTGAGCAGAAGCAGAAAAAGCATGGTCTCCAAGATAGAGTATTGGGGTGTGAGCATGAGCATACAAACACAACCACATCTAGCTTGTAGTGTGGGCTCTGCAGAAGGTGGGTTCCCTTAGGA
This sequence comes from Leptocoma aspasia, assembly GCA_013399835.1. NCBI lineage: Eukaryota > Metazoa > Chordata > Aves > Passeriformes > Nectariniidae > Leptocoma > Leptocoma aspasia. Next base: position 243,758 of record VXAX01005151.1, read on the forward strand.
GGCAAAACCTATTGATACAAAGCTACAGACTGGAGAATATAAAAATCACAATTTGTAGTAAGCATCTGTTAAATTTTCCTCCGAGGCTTTTCCTTGTGCTTCTATTAGTTTTGTAAACTATTCCCTGGTAGAGCATCTAATTTCATGTCTCTGTATATCAGTCAACTGTCACTTATGGAAATGCTGCCTTCAGTCAAATACTACAATTCTGTTCCAAAAGTGCTCCCAAAACAACAAAAAGGGGATACTTTTGATGGACAAGATAATACAAGACTCAAGCCTTGATTTATAATCTTCAACCAAATTTGGTTTTTTCCCTTGATGTCAGCCTAGATTTTTATCATTATTTTGATTTAAAGTATTTGGCTGAAAATGGGCTATATTTACAATTCAAAATCACCAAATCCTTAGTTGTGCAGTCCTGTTCTTAACAGTTGAGATCATTACAAAAGGCTGGCTGTAGTGGTTCAGTCTGCTTTTATTTTCTTTTGGCTTTGAAGTGTTTCAATTAAGTTTTTCTACCTCATTAATAAAAAACAACATTTCCTTAGTTTGCTCTAGGCAAACTGAACTATGTGAAATAGTAATGACATGGCTTAAGATTGAAAGTCTAATAAAATGTCTTCAGTTAAGTCAGAAGTATGCCTAAAGTAAAGCAAGAATGTGAATGTAGTAATCAGCACACCTCAGCAGGAACTTGATTTCCATTAAAGCTTCTCTATGTTCAATCTTTATTCACCACTGAAGCAGGTTTAATTATTTTTACCATGTTTGAACAGTTTACGGCTGTTGCTCTAGGAATTGCACAAAGCAATTAACTGCTTTCTCTGCTATTTAGGAGCTTGAAAAGTGGTGGGAAAAATGGGTGTAAAGCATACTGTTACTTGGTTTCATAGAGAAAATCCTGCTGCCCTATAGGTCAATCTGACTGTGCAAGTGCAACATGCTATCATGCAGAGGATTCAAATTAAGATCTTAATTTTCAACTGGTAGGAACAGAAAAAAACTACAGGGAAAAAAAAACAAATTCAGGAAAGGAGTGTCTATTGTTCAGTGATATTTGAAATCAAACTGAAAAACCCCAGTTTTTCAGAGTGATTTAATTTGATATTTGAAATCAAACTAAATCACTCTGAAGCTGACCGACAAGTTATGCCATAAAAGATACAGACAAGTAAAAATTCAAGAGATTATAAAAATTGGAGAACTATTTTCTATTTCTTCATTTTAGACTGGGAAGAGAACATGCTGGGCAAAAGGTTTCTGACGTACATTTGGAGCAGACAAAACATTGTGTCATTGTTTATGCTGGCTTTAGAGAGCATTTTTCTCATAGGCAAAGACTTGTTTTGGAAAATTTCTCACTTTAGGGGGAAAAAAAGTAAAAGATCTTACTGAATATTTTTTAACTATTTGAGTTTTCTAAATGTTAACTGGACTAACTCCAATACAAATGGAAACGTTCAAACTGTAAAAATTGTTTTGAGGTTATTGAAGCATATTGTTTTACATCAAAATACACTTTTGACTGGAGAAAAGGAAGATTAGCCTTTGAAAATTTTGAAACTTTGACTTTTCATCCCAATTGAGAATAAGGTTCTTCTAAATTTCAATAGTTTTCCCATGGTGAAAAATTGTTTGAGTACTGTTCAAATATGAAAAACAATAGTGAGATTGACAGATTTTGTAGATAAGTCCTTCAACAGAAGGTAGTTACCTACTGAAATTGGTCATCACTGAATTAGGCTCATTGAGACTCATTCCACCATTATCCAGTAAAGAATTACATCATGTCTACCCCAAAAAAAATTGCAGAGGAAAAGGTTATGCCATTTTTTATGGAAGCCAGTCAAAGCTTAATAGGAAAGTAATCATATCATTGTGCTGCTACCTACATTCATAATGAGCATCGTAAAATTCTGTAAGTGATCAAAGTTGTAAAATCTTTATGGTGCCAAGAGATGAAAACAGCTTAGTAGAATGTTTGAACCATTTTGATTAACCAAGTGCAGAAAAGCTTCTGAAAAACATTAAAACGACCACTTGAGGGAGGTGGATAGGGATGAAGACAGAGTATGTTGATAAACACATACTGTAAAGTGAGTAAATGGATTTATTCTTTAACTTTATAGGGTTATAAGCTTTTGGTATTAATTCAGCAAAGGGCCTGGGCATCATTGCAGGCTGCTCAGGGGAAACTAAAGCTCAGTGAATAGTTTCAGTCAAATGAATAATCAGGTTACATGAATGCAGGGTGTAGAAGGTGATTATGCCTTGAAAATACTGGAAATGATGCAGGTCTGCTTTCTCTCCCTCAAAGGAAAACTTGAGCTTGGATTAGAGATTCAGAGAGGGCTAGCGAGAAAGAACAAGTGCACAGAGCCATTTCCCATGAAGAGAGACTGAAACTACTTGATTTGTTTACTTCAAAAAAGGGATAAATGAAAGTCTATGTGCTGAAAGTAGTTAACTTTTCACACACATTCTCAAGCAGCAGAATTAAGATGACGAAATCGACCACTAGGAGGCTGGAAAATGCCAAAACTAATAATACTTTAACAAATGTGTCTCAAAAGAGAGATAAATAATACCAAGAAAAATGGTTTGTACAGAGTTGCTTAATTGCTTTCTCAGAGGGAAAAGATTTCATTCTTTGAAAATATATTTTATTTCAAGTCAAATTCTGCAATTTAAAATCTTCTTATGGTATTGCATTACGAGAACTCTTTCTAATGATACTTGTTTTTACACTCATCAGAGACTTATTTATGTCGTATAATTGATAAATGGACCATAACCTGTCACAAAGACATGCACCTCAAGCTTCATATTCTTTCAGGAAATTAGCACTTGGGACTATTTAAAATCAAATGTACCTCTATATAATACTGGAAATGGAAATACTTATTTTCAAAACACTCACCTATAAAACAGTTTTTCTAGATGTTTTTTAATCCCTTTCATTTTTTTCTCCTCCTGATTACAGCAGTAACAATTTTAATAGTTAAAAAATTTTGACATATTCCTTCAAAATGTCAATATTTTATCAGTTATATATTACATATAGAGACAGTTATATAAATACAGGGAGGATATATAAAGCATAAATGTTTTTCATGAGTGCAGCCATCTTTGAGTCATAAAAATAGTTTGCCAGAATGTTAACCAGGGAAAGTTATCCAGTCCTGATTTGTAGCTTAATCTAGTAAGAGATGGAAACATTAAGCTTATACCATACAGTATACATTTTGAACTGCCAATGACTATTCCTTAGTTCAGATCTTTCAAATGAAAACAACATAATTCCTATTGTGTGGTTTCAATATTTTTTTGAAAGGATTCTAAGATGTAATGTGTAGTATTTTCTGATTCTTAGACCAAGGAGAAAACATTTAGAGTGAATTTGCTCAAAAATATAAACACGAGCAAGATAATGGAGATCACTGATAAATATGACTAAACTACACATGATAAGATAGATAATACAATATTTAGATAATATATAATTACATAATTATATTACATAAACACATTTCTATTTATGTCAAAGTCTACCAATATGGTCACTATATGAATATTAAAATCCTAAATTTAAACATATCTTACATCCTACTGTTTTGGTAGATACAATTTGGTTTTGACTAAGACCAACAAATGGTATCATGTTTTACATATAATTTATAAAATTATTGCTTGCTAAAATAAATGACACGGTGAAGATCTTTTTATCACAGTCTGTGATCATTTGGTTTTTTACAGCAGTACTACAGAGGTGATTATCTTTACAGTCTTGCAGAATGACAACCTTTTAAAAACTGACAACTTCCTACTAGATTAGCATATAAAATATGTTTTCCTTACAGTTATGGGATTTCCACCCCCGCAACATCTCAATTATGTACTTATGGGTAATAAATTATCTACAGACTAGATAATGGCTTGTGTGTCTTACCACACAGAAAGTCTATTTGCTGATTGTACTCTGAATACTCAGTGATGATTATGTCAAGCTGCATTCCATACTTTCTACTGTTGCATCTAACTACTTATTCAGGACTGAGTTTAAATTAATTCTATTTCGGGCACAGTCTGTTGGTAGAATAAAGTTTGAAAGGGAAAAGCCAGTGGTACACACAGAGTGTAATTTTCTCCTACATACGGTCATCTTCTTTTGACATAAATTTGCCAACAATCAAATTAGATTTCTGCATCTAATTCCACAGATCTTTTCAGCATACTGAATCTGTATGTTTTAATTTTAAAAGTAGTTATTCAAAAGATTTTCATGGCAGCTGAGCATTCAATACTGCTTTGTTTCCTCTGAGTATTAGAAGAGATTAAACTCCAATCTTATCTGGCCTGAATTGTTATTTTTTTTATGTAAAATACATAAATCCCTGAAAGAACTAATTCCAACTGCAGTAATGGAATGTCATAATTAATAATAGGCAGATAAGAATTTATTTCTTACCCTAAATTAAAGATAGTCTTAATCTGCTTTCTCAAACAAGCATAACTCCAGAAAGTCACTATATCGTTTTCATGTAATGTAAACTAGTAAAGCGATAGTAGATAAGACACTAAGTCTAATACTGTGTGTACTAAAATAAAAAAATTGGAGAGAGCAACTTTATATCACCTACTGAATCCTACAGTTCTCATCAAAATATAGCTGTTTGTGTTCAAAATAAGTATCACAGTAAAGTAAATAAATATTTACAATACAGGAGAATACTTAACAATAAAAACAATAATTATTTGCTTTTTGTCCATTAGTAAGTCACAGCATCCATTCTATTACTTTTTCATAACTGTCACATGAAAAACACAGAAAAGACTGTGGATTAACATGTATATTTCCAGTTTCTACTTAGACTGGTAAATTAGGAATGCACTCTCCCAAGTATCCTTCCTTAGTCAGGGAGTTTCAGAAGTATGTCTTATCTGAATGAGTAACTGAGCTGGGATCTGTATCCAAACGAACTTATTCACTTTATCACATGTGAGGAGGGTGGCTACTGTCTGTATTGTATGTAAGGAAAAGTGATAAGGGAAAGGGAAAGACGTAGCCGCCTTGACTATATGCCAAAATGATCATGTTCCTAGAGACCAAATTGGATTCATTTTAATACCACAACTATTAGGAACTATCCCGTCTGAGTCCATTAGTGGATACCAGTTTGCTTTTCTAGAGGATGACCATTCTCTCTCTTCTATATTTCTTTGTCTTAGGTTGTTTCCTTGAATGATGCTAAGCTTCATATAACATTTTGCTGGGAATCTATTATGATCCCACTCTTTTCATCTTTTACTCTTTCACCACCATTATTTCTTCATTCCCTGCTGTAGTAATAAAATACTCCATTCCCATTTTGAAGTAAACTCAGGCCTCTTTCATGATCCTCCTTCATTCTTAGTCATGTCTCCTCCTTCCACCAAATGCTATTACCATTTCTTGGGCTTTGAACGTCACAGGTTTAATTTGGAGAAGTGGAAGAGACAGGTTTGCTCCTGTCTCTTCCACGTCTCCAAATTAAAGCAAAGTGAAAGTTTTCACTTTCACTTTCACTTTCATCTCAAAATATAGTTAGAAACGTAGAGAACTATAGCTCATAGTCTTCTGTACATCCCTGAAAATCTGTTAGTAACATGTCACCTATGAATATTTGGATACCTAAGTTTCATGACAGTGTAACCTAGATATTATTGAAGGTAGGACTGCCATGATCCGTGAGAGAGAATACATAAATAAAAATAGCAAAGGAGGGAATAATACATCTCCGTAGTTCAGCAACATGGGGTGGATGGAGCTCTGTGGTGGAAGGTTAAAAAGCATGTAATTTGAATATGTAGTGTCTGTATCACAGACTAGATTTTCCATGGTGAACAAAGTTCACCTGCCTTATGTCACTAAGTTGGTTTTTTGAAACAAGCCTAGAAAATTCAAAAAGTGATATGGAGTTCAGCATGAAAAGTAACACCAATAATGTGTACCAAACTAGTCAGTATTTCTGTGTCTTTCTGGTTAACTTGATAGACATATTCCACCTGAAAGAAACAGAAAAAAAGAATAAAATTTAATACCACAAAAGATTTTTAAATGTTTCTTGTTACTAGTAACACCTGTGAAGCAGTACTTTCAGCATCAATGTGTATGACTGCCTAGGGAATAAAGAACAGAGGAAGCTATTTCAATAATATTTTTACAAATCTGTATAATGTTAAGCATAAATTTGATCCAGGAAATATTCTGCTATTACTAAATCAGCAGTATGCCAGTTTCTATTATTCCTGTTATGGTCATGTATAAAAGCTTTAATCAATGATAAATTTCTAATTCCCTAAAGCACTGTAAACCCATCCATACTTAAAAATCAGCTGTTTGGCTAATAAGGTACCAGCAGGCATAACTACTGGCAAAGTTCAAGTCAATTAATATGTGATATTTTAATCACAATTAAATTTAGTTTTGTTCAATGCCATGCAAACATACACAAATCATGGTTATTTTTTACATAAAGAAATTCAGATTTCAGGCACTACTTGATGTAAAATACCTGAGTTAATTAGTCTGTACTGATATATCTAATATCTTTAAACAGATCTATATGTCTGTATATGCCTTGGAAAATAATGATATAATTGAAGAGACACGGATGATGCCCTGTGAAACACGCAAATCTACAAAGACACTAAAAGAGCAATGAATGGACACTCGCATAACAAAGAATGACTGGGCAGTGGAAATTAGATAGGAAAATAGATAAGAGCAAAAAATATACATCAGACAGAATAGTGGTTATGTTTAGCCTAAAGTGTCAAAGTACAGGAGGGGAAAGACTGGAAAACAAGTCTGGTAAAGAAAAACTACTGAATATAGATAAAGTAGAGGAAGTAAAGCAGCTTCAAGAGAAATGACCACACACAGATAAAACTTCTGAAACTATTAAAAAACCTAACAATTAAAAAACATAACAATGGCTTTGAAAGCAATTGGGAGGTGTTAAAATAGAAATTGGATCATCATGTAGTTAAGGTTGGAAAAGATCTCTTAAATTTCAAGTACAATGATTAACTTAGCACCACCATGTTCACTGTTAAACCATATCTCCTAGTGCCACATCCCTTCCCAGGAATGGTGGTTCCACCACTTCCATGGGCAGCCTGTTCCAATGCCTAATTGTTTCAGTGAAGAATTCTTTCCCTAATATGTAATCTAAACCTCCTGTAGTGCAACTTGAGGACATTTCCTTTCATCCTGTAACTTGTTACCTGAGAGAAGAGTGGTGACTGAAAGATATTGGAAGTCCTGTGATTTAAATGCTCAATATCAGATTCTATGTATACCTTAGTTTCATTGGTGTGTTTGATAACTGAAAAACCAAACACGTAATTTCAGTGGTGAAATACTGTGTCATTACAACCAAATGTGTCCATAGTCTTGTAGGAACATCATTTATATTAAAATAATCCTATTACAGCATTAACCTATCCAATTGATCTGAAAATAGGAAGTAAAAACAGAGTTTAGCAAGTTGCTAAAATTGTCAGTGTACATTCTACATTGTAGCATGAGATAAAATGGGACTAATCTAAGGAGAAACTGAAAAGCTGCATCATCAGTTCAGAAATGCTTTTAAAGCTTCTGGTGGTAGAAGGAGAGCCAGATCTAAAGCTTCAATATAATTTGACTTTGTGCCATATTTATTTTCTGTATGACAAATACTCAAACTCATCTGTAAGCAGTGTAGAAGGATAAGGCAATGATACAAGCCATGTAGAAAAACATGAACTATAATTTTGAGGAGATTGGTGTATGAAAGTAAAGGAATGCTAATAAATATATGCAAATAAAATCATAATTTTATGCCTTTAAAGATTTAACAAATAAATTAATCAGCGTTGCCTTCCAGTTATGTCACAAAATAGAATATACTGCTTTATCAGATTTCATTTTCATTTTTTATTTGAACCAGTTTTGCAAAATTCCTGATGTTCATAACTTGCAATGAAATTACCTTTTAAAGTTTTCTAAAAAAAGTGAAATGTGGGAGATGCAATTTTTATTGTTCTGTAAATAGCAGTACATAGTGTACAATGAATCTGAACTTATAACTGATCATATGTTTTGTAGGCTTTGAAAAACTTAAAATGAAAAAGCCCTCTGAAAGCCACAAAAACCATTCTGATATTTTGAATTGGAAAAATAAAAATAGATTTTCAAATTTCCAGTAAAAATATAAGCATGTTCTGATTTGGAGGTCTCAAAATGTTTAAGTCTGTATAACTTCATTGTGTTATTTTCAATAATGATGATATACCGTATTATGTATCATTAAGATGGACTTGTAAAAATGCTATTTAGAAAAATATGAAGATAATTATAACCCATCAAACCAGCAATTATTCTGATTATTAAGTGAAAACATATGTTTTAACTGTTTTTAGGATATTTAATTAGAATATTTAATTTTAAATGTGCTAGGTTATGTGAATAAAAGCTAATCACAGGGAACACACCTGTCCTGCCAGGACTGTGGGAAAAGCACAGACAGATGGGCACTTATGACCTGATGAGTAAAATGACGTTGTAGAAGCAGCTTCTCCAAAGACCATCAGAAAAGGCTCACTAGACCATTGATCCCAGTGGAAACCCCACCAGGATTAGCCAGCTAAACTCTCTCTCTCCATCAGGATATCCATGCTATCAGTGGTGATTTCCTGGGTGGGTATAGAACTTACTACTGATGCAGGAGAAAGAGTGTTTTGGGGTGCTAAAGCTTCTGATATGGCTTAAGGGGGCTATAGAAATAAGCAAGACTTATTATGGGATGCTGTACTTGGGCTGACTGGACTGTATTTAGCTTCCTTCATAGTGGCCCATAAAGTGCTGTGGCTTGGATTTGTGACAAACAACAGCACTGATAAAACACAGGAGTTTTGGCTACTGCTGAGCAGTGCTCTCACAGCATTGAGGTTTTCTCTTTTATTCATCCACGAGCAGCCTTCATTACTGAGCAGCCAGAGAAACTGGATCAAGTTCTTGCTGCTCAAGTTTCTCTGAGTGCCGTGTCTGGTGGCATGGATGCCCTCCAAGGCAGCGTTTTCTCTGCGTTGATCTGTGCGGCAAGCTGTGCTAGCACTGCGGGTGTGCTGACAGGAATGCTTGACCCTGGCTGGACCTGGGGACATGGAGCCACATCAGCCTCATGTCTACAAGGCTGGGACCTGAGAGGCTCACTTGAGCCCTGAAGTCCACTAGACTCTAATGACTTAAGGTCCACGCTCTTAACTGACACACCCATACCAGGGGACACTACTGAATTTCTAAAAGTCTGGTGGTGCAACTATTTGCCTTGATGTCCTTGGTGCTCTTGGGTATTCTAGAAATGGAACACCATCCTTTTAGTCTTCTCGCCTGAACCTGATTTAATTTCCTTATTTAGGTACCTCTTACAGATAATATATTCTCCTCTCTGACCTGTACAGCAAGTTCCTCTCAACTTCAGCTGATGTGGCAACTAAAGATTTCCTCTCTGCCAGGAAAAAAATCCTTTGTTCCTTCCTTGAACTAACCTCTGTTTTTAGAGGTCTCTGTGTGTTTCTTCTTTGTCTTAAATATTTTCCTTTTCTAGTTTTCTAAGTCTCTGGAGAGAAGTACTTCATTTCAGGTGCAAGGTTTACACATTTATTCGTGGATGGCAGTTACATCACTGCTAACTGACTTACTGTCACTGCTACAAGTCCAGTGCAGGAATCAAGGATGGTACATGACAAAAACTTGAATGGGACTCTTAATCACAACATTTAAAATAAATGGGGAGTTTGTCAACTTATAGAATAGGGTCCTGAATTTTATTGTAACCTGCACTTACTCATATCCTGCTGATACCTGGAAAGACTTAGAAGCAAAAAATACATTCTAAAAAGTATATGTATACTACAAGAGATCTGTGACTTTTTAGAGAGATTAATTAAATTCTTACACCAGGAATTATGATATTACCATTTTAAACAAGATTGTAACTTCAGTCTAAAATTTCTATAAGTTCAGTTAAATTGATGATTTGCTATCCTATATTTGCTTTAAAAAAGAAAACCAGAAAAGAATATATTTAGAAGGCAGTAATAAATACCTCTATGAGTTGGAAGTGTAATTTATGGTAAATTATGGGAAAGATTTCCTTTTCAAAAGAAAAACTACTGAAATATGTTCAAACATTTCTAATCTTTCTAAATGCTGTCCAGACTATATATCAAACATTCCATGTTTAGAAGGATTGCTTTTTGCGCTTGAAGATTTTAGGTTTTTTTTTCCTGAACAGCAAATGAGGATGAAAAAATTTAATTTTTTCCTATTTTGTTTCAATTTATTCTATTTGACTGAAGCCCAGAGTTGTCAAATTAACAACAGAGTTTAATAGCTAACTATCAGTAAAATAAATTCAGAAGAATGACACAGGGTATTAGGAAATCATCTGAACTGATTTAGAAGGTCTGTAGCAATCTGTGGGTGCATTACTTTTTGAAAGATAAGAATCAACTGTGCTATACAGTAAGTGAACCTCATGAGGTCATGCTATTTCTGTGCTGAGTCTGATTCTCATCTGAAGCAATTTTTTGATGGATTTTTCATGACAAGAACAAACAAAGCCTGCTTGTCCAGTAGTGGAGCTGGAAGATACACATATTTCTATTCATACTTTGTGACAGCTGATTGGCAAAGGTTGCTTTTCTATGCAACACCAAAGTCTTATTTTAAAACTGTCAGGAAAGTTATACACTCTGTTCAAAAGCATTATTGAAGTATTTTTGTCATATCTTTTATTCTATATATCAAGAAAATTTTTGAGTTATTTATAATAGACATAGTTTAAGCTATTGATAGAGATCCCCAAATAGGATTTAGGATGCATGATCATAGGTCATACCTTTCATAGCTTTTTCTTTTCCTCCTGTTCAGAAATAGTGGGCAAAATAACATGCTTCTAATGAAAAAAACCCAAAATAATCTATGTATTGACTTCACTATGTTGAGTCAGAATGAATACAGAGGAGAACTAAGGAAATTACAGAGAGGGAGACATTCACTAATGTATTAAAAAATGTTTTGGTCATTGGGATAATAATTTAATTCATATAATGAAAGAAAGTGCTCACAAAATATTCTAAAAGAGGAAATTTGAATGTTTATGTATCTGCTTGTCTACAGCCAAATAGGCTTGAACTCATTCAGGTTTCTATCAGCAGGCACCTACCTGCCTTTGCCAGTCTGTAGCACCACTGCTGCCACAGTGCAGCAAAAAAAATCCCCACTAGATGGTAGTGGCACCACTAATTGCTGGTCCTTCATCTTAAAACTGTATTTTTCAATTGCATTGATGCTTGTACCTTCAAGATCATGATTAAACCATGCCATTTTTAAACCCAGTTATAAGCCTACTAAAGGTACTAATAAATTTAACAAATACTGAAATTTCCATCCTGTTGGTAACCATTTTACTAGCACTTGTTGTTGGGCTAAATAAATAAAAAAATAAATGTGGAAAAGGAACTGGAAAATTCAGAAATCAATAAATGAGACTAAGTGAATATAAGAAAAAAAAAGCCAAAATCTTTCACTTTGAGTCAATTCAAGATTAAACTATAATTTTCTATAACACCCTGAGAGTCATCATTTAGGGAATGGGTCTTCTCAAGTCTTCAGTCTTTCACTGAATTATACGTTTCAAGACTCACTATGCTTTTTTATCAAAAAAAAAAAAGAAAAAGTTACTGTGATTTGGAAGAAAAGGTCATCCTAAAAAGCTCATGAGAAAATTGTTGTAAGCCACAATTTTCAAGAGACTCTTTGCCATTAAAGAGAGGAGCACTCTTTATAACTAAATAATTTCAAACTGAAAATTTATAATCAGTTCAATAAATGGTAATACTTGACATCCATCTGTTTCCAGACACAAAGAAGTGGTTCAGCAAAAATGTATACAAGTTTTTTTCTACACAAACAAATATTGCCTATCAGAGAATCATTTAAAACAACATTCCCAGACTGCTTTGGGGGATATGGGTCTGTTAATGTACTTTGGCTGGTCTTAATGCTTTTCTGCCATTATATCATGTGTGTGTGCACTAGCTATCTTGCTTTGCCCTGTTTTAGGAAGGGTCTCTGAGCTACTCTAGCCTCTAGCACAGCCTTTATAAACTTTTTTAAAATTGCTTTTTTTTCTTTCTGAAGTACTCCTATTCATAACCCATTTTTTGCAAAAAATCTATATTAATCTGTATTTTTTGCGCAATCATATTACTCTGCTAATTTTAGAGAAGCTTTCAGTAACTCAGGGTTACTGCATCTAGATTATTTGATGCTTGAGAAACTAAAAAGAAAGGAGCCCAGAAGTAATAGCAACAAGCTACAAATTAATACCAAGGAGAAACAAATCAAATTAAATATGTTGGGTCCATGCCTTGGGCACAATCTGAATATCTTAAGTCAAGTAAAACTCTATTCACAAGTAAATCTAGTTCCCCAATGCAACTACAGATTAAGAATGGCTTCCTCTAGAAATTCCACTAATTGTTTCCTAAGGGAGGATATTGATGTTTATATAAGCTGTTATGTCTGCAGGAAGACATTTTCTTTAATGGAAGAGACTTCAAGGAAACAATTCTCTTTTCCTGGCTATAGCTATTGAATATCATGAAAACCGAGTCTGGTAATCTATCCTGCCAACTTTTGTTCTACTTAATGCTCATTTCAGACTGATTTATGCATTTCTCCCGGGTGCAACACATGGACACAATGAATTCTCCACTAAACATCCAAGATAGCTTCACAGGGCTTTTTACCCTTGGAAAACACACAAAGCCTAGCCAGGAGATGCAGTCTTCAGACTTCAGCTGAAATATCTGCAGTCTGTAATCTGTGAAACAATTTGGCTTTCCTGAAATGCTGAGAAATGTGGGTACTTCCCTGCAACCTTGAGTGCACTTTGTTGAGTTTCTCTTTTTTAGAAAAGAACACCCTATCATTATCGGCTTTTTTATATTTATATTATTCTGTTTGTTTTTCTGTTATTTAGGTTGTCAGAGGATATAATCTGGGGGACTTCAGGAGCCAGTTCCACCTTCATATGAGGCTGCTACAGCTCCAGGTCCAGCCAGTGGAAATTTCCTCTGTCAAATTTTAATACAGGTAGTGAAAATAAAAGGCCTGGTAGATCATCAAAAGCAGCCTTGGACTAAGGCAGATGTCTAAAGTCTGAACTGTGATTCTCAATTCTCTGCTTAATTCCTGGCTAATTCTTGAGGTCCAGAAACTCAAATAATGGCTCAGTTTCCCTTGGCATCTGTGTTCCACTAGTGTAAATGACCGTAGTATTTCAGACCTGATTCTGTGGGGCAGCTCATCTCCTAGACGGTGTCTAAATATATTCCACAGCTGCATATAATCAGTTCAAACTAAACTGAGTGGGACAGTGCCTGTCTACCAAAGGAGAGTAGAACCAGTAGTTGTAGTAGCTGTAGGATAGAAAATAGTTCCCATGGAATTTAAAGGATTTATGTTAAGCTGTGGGCATCTCAGTGACTACAGCTCTCAGTCAGCACCACAAGATCAAGGTTCAGGTTTCCCTTTTCCCTGGGGATGTGACTTCAAATTACCTGCCTCCCTGAGAAACTAAACTCCTCCTGTTGAAGCCATTTAATCCAAAGAAAAGCCAGTTGGGCCAGGAGAACTCTGTTTTTTGATATCTATGGCAGACTCCTGGACTGTAGCATAAATCAAAGAAAGCTCAAACCACACTCTAGCTTCAGCATGAGTTCTAAGTTCTATGGCTCTTTTCTTTATCTCAACCATGTTCTGAAAACTAAGAACAGCACATTTTATTTTTCAAAAAAAGTCACAGACCTTAATCTCATGAAGGAGTTTCTGCAGATAGTCCTGCAAGAAAGTATTCACCTTGGTGAAATAAAGTACCCTAGCTCTAAAGAGAAAACTTGTAGAAGCTTATTTCAGCTTTTCTGTCTCAAGATACTCAATACCTAGACAGTCCAGTATTTAATTTTCTTCAGGCATCATGCTGAGGGGTTTTATTCCTAACACACTAGTCTGGATTCTACTTGAAGAAGCAGGAACTTCAAAATTACATATTTAAAGTCTCTGCATTGTGGTACACATACCTTTTTTCAGACTACAACCCTTTGATCTTTTATTATGTAGAGAATATTCTTGTCTGAGACATGAGTTGATTCTTTTTTTTTTTTTTTTTGAGTGTACAAAGAAAAGTGCAAATTCTCTCCCATAGTGATCAGTTTGGAATTTCTCAAAGTCCAGCTGCAGGTTTTAGATAGCTCTACATATAACTGAGAACCCCGCTGCCATGAAGAAAGCCTGGTCATCTCAGGAAGTTATTCTAAATATTTTATAATCTAGGAAAATTATTAGAGAAATTAGACATCTTCATGTAGCAATTTCTAATAAACAACATTACAATATATCATGTGCTAAAGAGGCAGAGAGAGAGTCAATTTTATTTTAGCTTGTTTGGGGGGGTGAGTTTTGTTTTGAGTTTGCTTTTTATTTTAAAGGATCTCTTCTTTCATACACAGACAGGTTTATGGTCAACATGTTCTGGAAGGGAAGATTTTTACAACTAATATTTACAATATTTTGATATCCCCAATTGAAAGACAATAACAAGTTTGAAATCTATAGGAAAGACAATTACAAGTTTAAAATCTTTAGGATTTAATATTATCCTGGTTTAAGATTAGTTAAAATACTTCATACAGAAATCAATCCCTCTTTTTCCTGAGGATAGGAAAGTGTATCTCCCACACTCTTCCCACATACATCTTAATGTTTATACTAATCACTGACAGCAGGGTATGTGCCAACAACACTCTTTCAGATGGCTGTCATTCTAAGGTAAAATGAAAATATAGATCCCAGAAGCCACTAACACCCTCCATGATTATTATTTTGGATGTCCTCTGTGACGACAGTGTAATCACTGAAAGAATAGCAACGGGGACCAAGTGACCTTGAGGACTCAATAGATTCCTGAGTTGTGATGACTTACTTAAATAACTCTTACTGGCTTTCTCTTATTGCCATAGAAGAATCTATGCTCTCTTCCTCTCATATCACAGAGTATTAGAGTTCTGGAAACATAATGTGAAGACCTCACTGTGTTTTGTGGGTTTGTGCTGCTTTTTGTTTTGTTTCTAGAACTGTCAAATATGGGCAAATATTTTCATATTAAAAAAGTACTTCTGGACTCATAAATAAGGTTAAAAGTTGGAAAATTAATCCATTATTGGGAAAAATAGGTAAGAAAAATTTTCTGAATTATTCTAAGTGCTCCAAAATCAAAAAGTGAAAGAAATAAACTCATAATTTATTATTTCATGAATAGTTCATTACATTGTAGGAAATTTCCTTAATTTCCTACAACTTTTGAAGAGTTGTTTCATGATTTCTGAGCACTTTGAGGTATAAATATTAAAGAACTATTATATCAGTGTATCAGCTCTAAGAATTTCAAACACGTGGTTGTTTTCAAATGAAAAATACGAAAAAAAAGTAATATCCCTGAAAATCTTAAGGAAATTTTAGTTAATTTTTCATTTCAAGTTGTGCTTATTCAACTGCAAGTATTATCCATTAAATCTTCAAATCATATTTAAAAACAACTGTAAAAGAAAGATGATGTTCCAAATTTTTTTACCCCTTTTCCTGTTATCAATCCTTGACAAAAGACTGTGATCATCAAATATGGTTGAATAACTCAATACAGAATCTTGTTTGGAATAAGGGAGTGTCAGGTACTGTCATTGATAATTATGTGGATATAATGCCAAGAAGACTAGAAAGGAATGTTTTGCAGCTCAGATTTGCAAATGCAATCTGCAAATTATTGCACCATGGGAAACCTCTATGTTTTATAGAGGGCTATCAGTGACTGATGCTTTTAAAATGTGAAGCTTCACAAAATGTTGAGGAATGTCTTTCAAAATTTTTTTTCATCTAATATAGATGTATATTAGATGGAGTATAAACTTAAAGAATAGAAACAGAAAAAGGGATAGATAAAATATGTTGTTTTCATTTCTTTTAATTTTCATTTTCACTGTGAAATGCACATGTCTTAACATGAAAATGAACATGAGATTACATTAACTAACTGAGAACAGAACCCGGACCCCCTTTTTTCAGAAAAAAAAAATAATCTCTAAAAAACAGAAGACAGGCTGGGAATTATCAAGAAACTTTACTCATAGGCCGTTTTCCTCTTGCTAATATCTGGCATTTTTTAAATCTACTGTTTTTAAGCATCTAGTACTAGTCACTTTTTAGAAACAGCATAGTAGTGTGTATTAACAGATGATGGGGTGATTGTAAACTTAGAAGCCATCATATTGGACTGGAAATTCAGATTCAGTCTGTTTGGGCAAATATTGTTTTCTCCTAAAAAAAGTATTCTTTGCACTTCTCTGACATTACTTTCATGTTTGGGATCTGAAATTACTGGAGTGTATAAATAAGATTATCCAGATTTTTGTGAGAGAAACTGGGGCACTATGTGGGTAAATGGCTTGCTTAGCTTATGGCAGAGTTGAGATTTAAGCCAGCATTTTCTAACTGCTGGTTTCAGTAGCAAATATTGTGTCCCATGTTTGTTACCTCTTTTGGAATTTGGGGAGTTGGGATTTTTTACTCCATTTATGTTAATTCCATTTTTGTTGTGGTAATTAAGTAGATACAATAGCCTAGGGTCTAGATTGTAGTCAGCTGCAAATTACTAATCCCATAGCCATTTATCCCAACTTTTTATGTGTAAAGAGTTAGCCTATGGCTATCTCATCTACAGAAGAAATAAGCAGACCTGAGAAGGAGTTCCTGATTAGCAGCTGCCTACTCTGCTGTTTTACTGCTCACACATCCTTGAATTTAAAAGGCACTTGGAAAAGCCTTCCATTTTCATCTGTCTTGGCTAAACGAGTTAACTTGTTTTAAGTCATGGCTTGTGTAATCCTGTCCATAAGACAAATTTAAAAAATAAGACAAAGAAGTCTACAAATCCTTTGGAAATTCAGTTCATGATAAAGGTTAGTGGTTTTCTACTTTATATTCTCAAAGCCTACTTGCTAAAGAAAGAGAATAATACATAATTCTTTTAAATGTTTTCAAAAAATTTAAGTTAAAGGATGTAACTGATGTTATTAACAAAAATGTTTATATTTTATAATATCTCACAGTGCTAGAAGACTGTGAAGTTTTTCTTCAACCAAGATATTAGAACATACTATCAAAGCAGTTAAATAATCGTTAAACCTTAGAACAAAAGAAACATGCTGCCAAGTGTGGAATTCAGAAGACATGCAGAGAGGAAAAAGAAAAAGGAATAGGGAGACTTGATATGTCAGTGCACCTGAGTAATTAAGCAGGCAAAAAAAAAATACTGACACATCAGGCAGCTCCATATACAGACAGAAAAAGACATAAGCTTATGTATTATTACTGTAGGATAGCATATTTGGGCATTTTACTCTGCTTTTTTCCACCCTCAGTTTAGCAGCCACATTTAAATTACTCTATCACTGGACCGGGGGGATTCACGCCTCCACTGAAGTGTTTTCTCACTTATATTCTCTGACTCCAAAGGCTACTTTTTACTCAGATGGAAGCTGGAATACTTTGTCATTCCCTTGAAGTCTTCATTTTTTTGTCCAGGACATCTGGTGTCTTAGGAGAAGTAAAGAGTAATTCTGTGTACAGAAGTAAAGAGTAATTCTGTGTACAGGAAACCTTTGTGAATAATTTGCTTGAATATTGTTATGAGCTGAAGTCAACATTTTCTTATTAATGACTACATAAATTTTGATTTTTATCAGTTTTAAAATCCAAAATACGTGAAACTGATTTAGGTTATCAGATGTGTGATACAGACCTGTTCACCTGGCCAGTTTTATTTGGTTGGACATTAGCCAGCAATGCATGCTCACATGGGCTCCGTACAATTGTGTTATGGGCTGCATCAACATAAATGTGACCGGAAAGTCAAGAGAGGTGAAACCCTACCTGAAGTGCTGCATCCAGCTCTGGGCTCCTCAGCACAAGAAAGGCATGGATCTGTTGGAGCACATCCAGAAGAGGGCCATGGAGATAATCATAGGATCATAGAAAGGTTTGGATTGGAAAGGGCCTTAAAGGTCATCTAGTTCCCTAGTGATGAGAAGTAAAATTCAAGAATGATTTAAAAACAGACAGGCAGGGGCTGTGGTCTAGATTTTTAAATGAGCCTATATTCTCATTTTAATGGTGTCTCCATTGTTGTTTAAGATACATTGAATTGATTTGATTTTCTGGGAAGTAGATGACTACATTTTCAATGCTGGACATAACAATGCTGGACATAATTGATCAATGTAAAACCTATAATGGCTTTTGTAAATTAAAGCTCCCATGCTGAAAATTAGGACAAAGAGATTAGGAATCTTCAAAGGATTCTCTGGCCATGCCAGAGGTGCATCACACTAGGCAGGTCTGGGTCTTTCAGATTTAGCTGCAGCTTGCTGTGGCTCTCTTAGAGTTCACACAAAGTGCTTTTTTTTGCCAGGGAAAGGAATGTATGGATGGGAACTTTTGTGCATCTGATCTCAGTCTGATATGGGGTTAAAATATGCCTGGATCACTTACATGGGCCTAGGTACTAAAATGTACTCATGGATTGTACTCTAAATATAGCTTATCTGTCCTAAAAGAAGCCACTTCACCACTTTGCAATTCCATCTGTTTGATGGTGCCTCATTGGAATTCAGACAAAGTTTTCTGGGGACTTTCTCTCTCCCAGCTGAGCCTGTAAAATATTGGCAGACATTGGTGAGAACTTAAGTGTGCAATGAGTTAATAAGAGATCCATGGTGATTGAGATAAAAAGATCTTTTGGCCTCTATAAGAACACTGCTTCCTTTTCTGTACTACTGCACCACTATATTTAATTAAAATAAGATTAAATTTTCTCTGCTATATTGCTGGAGAGTCAGTTAAATAATCTCAAGTGTCCTTAAATGATAATTGATTGAGCTGCTTGGAAGTGAGTTTGGTTTATTTAGCTGCATCATGTCTCTTTCAAGCTCATTTCTCTGAGCATGGGATAAAGATTTCATAGCTGATCTGCACTTGGTTTCATAGTGTGTTTGTCTTAAAAATATAATTTTATACCTATATTTCACCAACTCAAATATTCATATGGGCTCTTTATTTAACAACATCCCTGACATTAGAGGAAATTATTCTCTTTAAAAAAGAATGAGATAGAGACAGAATGCTCTGAATTAGTATTATGTGGCTGAAAAAATTATATGGAGAGGAATACTCTATTAATTGGAAAGCCCATGGGAATAGTCAGCCAATGAAATCCAGTGATTGACTGCATGTTGCTAACTTACTAGACTTAAATAGATGTTGACTCATCGCAACAGTGGTCATAGCAACAGATCATTCCATTTAGAGGGTAGAGGGATGTAGAGCAATACCGTGCTTGAAATATGTTTACACTTAAACAGACACAGACATACAGAGACATATAGACATAAACATCTAAAACATGCTTTCCAAGAGCCATACAATCATTTTACAACCTGTTAGGAACTTTGCCCTAGGCAATACTTGTAGTCTACACACTCAAAGGTTATAAAATGAGAATTGAACCATTTTGCTGCAGCATTTCATATCCTGACTTGGTTCTGCTTAATCTTTAAATCAATTGTAGATTAATCATCAAGCAAAGTATAAGAACAGAATTATATGAGAGTAGGTTAATACAGTTTGTATTGATTTGAAATACATGATTTTTTATGGGTGAAATCTGAAAACTTGTAAACAGAAAATTACTTATTATTTACTTTCACTCTAAGTTTTGTTGGTTTTTTTAATCAGAAGGGCTTGTAAGAATCGTAAAAGTAACATGCCAAAGTACCACCCACACAGTGATATTTTTAACATTCACTACCACAGGAACATAATGCCCTCATCATTGATGAGTTCCTGAGGAAAAATGGCTCCAGATGCTTCATTTATAACGGAAACATTTTTTTTGAGAGAATGATACAGTAGTGGAACCACACTCTTATTATGGAATAATCCTACAAGAAGCTTTTATGCTTCACCTAGTTCAGATGTTTAGTCCCCTGTAGTATCTAAATAGCTTAGTGTCTTTATTATTCTTGTGATAGTATTAATAATAACTTTAACAATTTATGATAGCACCTTTTTACACCTAGTGATGTCAGAGTATGGAAAAATGAATTGGTGGAAGACACAGTCAACATTTTCCTCATCATAGCACTTGAAAAGCTGGACTATTTTTCATCTGAACTGCTGCTGGAAATATGTGGGTGCAAAATTTTTACAGGAATGTACTACCTTTCCCCACTCACTAAACAGGTTTTGCTTTAACTGGCCTGCTCCTAGCAAGTTCTTAAATTGCTTCCCAGAATCCTTGTTTCTTTCTATAGAAAAACTGCCTCACCTTACTAAAATTAAGAAAAGAATATGTCAAATACAGGCTCAAAATATTTATCTTTTAAGAGAGAAAATGCATATTGTGGGCCAAACTTCTATCCTATGAGAGAAAAGAAGAAAAAAAAAAAGAANATGATAATTTATATACACATATAAAAAATGTACATAAATTTTGCTATTTTGCAAATTTTGAATATTGCTATTCATCCCTAAAGATTAATTTTATACTTACTAGTATACATTCCTGTATATTTTTATATCTGAGGTCACCTTATCATAATTTGTAAAATCTCTATTAATGAATCCTGATTAGTTAAGATTAAGAAATTTTTGGAAACAGGTGCTGACAAGTGTGAGAACAACTTTAAATCATGAGCTCATAATATGAATATATTTGGCAAATTTCTATAATCTAATGCTATGGATAGAAACAAGCACAGTCACCTTAGAAACAGATAGAAACAGAAACAGAAACCAGTCACCTTAATTTGTTGATAGATGTCCTATGATTACACTGTGCAAACTTACATTAGAGGAGCTGGGAAANTGGTGGAAGACACAGTCAACATTTTCCTCATCATAGCACTTGAAAAGCTGGACTATTTTTCATCTGAACTGCTGCTGGAAATATGTGGGTGCAAAATTTTTACAGGAATGTACTACCTTTCCCCACTCACTAAACAGGTTTTGCTTTAACTGGCCTGCTCCTAGCAAGTTCTTAAATTGCTTCCCAGAATCCTTGTTTCTTTCTATAGAAAAACTGCCTCACCTTACTAAAATTAAGAAAAGAATATGTCAAATACAGGCTCAAAATATTTATCTTTTAAGAGAGAAAATGCATATTGTGGGCCAAACTTCTATCCTATGAGAGAAAAGAAGAAAAAAAAAAAGAAAAAAACAGAAGAAAAATAGCTGTAGGTCTCTGTATAGAGTTTGCTTACTAGTTTTTCAGTATGGATACTTACTTACCCTCAGGTAAGTACATAAGTACATTGACATATGGTAACAAATTGACATATGGTAACAAATACTGTGGTGGTTTTTTCTTATTAATAGCCCAAGAGAGATACTTCCCCTCAAACTCAGAGACTTTATTACAGAATTCACTTACTCAAAGATAGAGTTCAGAAATTCCCCCAGAGGGAAAATGCCTACTGAATAAAAAGGTGTCAGTCCTTACAGTGGTTGCTCTAATGTTTCTAATGAAATTTGAGCCTGTATCACTTAGCCAAATGTAGTTTAAATTTATATATATAAAACTATAATATATAGAGGGAATATAAAATATCTAGAATGATAATTTATATACACATATAAAAAATGTACATAAATTTTGCTATTTTGCAAATTTTGAATATTGCTATTCATCCCTAAAGATTAATTTTATACTTACTAGTATACATTCCTGTATATTTTTATATCTGAGGTCACCTTATCATAATTTGTAAAATCTCTATTAATGAATCCTGATTAGTTAAGATTAAGAAATTTTTGGAAACAGGTGCTGACAAGTGTGAGAACAACTTTAAATCATGAGCTCATAATATGAATATATTTGGCAAATTTCTATAATCTAATGCTATGGATAGAAACAAGCACAGTCACCTTAGAAACAGATAGAAACAGAAACAGAAACCAGTCACCTTAATTTGTTGATAGATGTCCTATGATTACACTGTGCAAACTTACATTAGAGGAGCTGGGAAATGGCAACAACATTACCCAAAGTAATCTCTAAAGTCCCCTTGACATTCAGACCAAGAACTTCCAGAGATTTCTCAAAAGGAGCTTGGAAACAGTGCTCACATGTGGGAGTTTAAAGAATCTCCCTGTTCCTATACAGATCCTGTTCTCTTAGAGGTAAGTTTCAAGTATCCGGGAATGGGGTGCACTTTTAAAACAGCTGAATCTCCTTTCCAATGCTGCCAGTGTTGGAAACTACAAAGCTACTAAGCATGCTGTGAACTATCTACAGTGATACAGGTTATTAGCAGGCAATAATGCTTACTTCTTTTTCTGAATAATTTATTTTTAATGTATCTTAATTGTTCTGTATTAAGACCTTAATGTTATTCCACAGAATTTTTTATTAAAGCTATGTCTTCATGTAGAATAGCCCTATCCATTTTCAGTTATAGTACCTGAAATGCCAAAATGCTAAAATGATAAGGTGCTAAAATGATAAAATGATAAAATTAAGTAGAAAAATAACCTCTAGAGTTCTAAACACAGTCATAAGTAAAAAATACAGTTGGTACAAAAATACAGCATGAGTTGTATCTTTCCACAGGGATGGTAATTTAGAAGAAACTGTGTTGAAGTAAACAAAATTAGAATAAAATAAAGAGTTTGAGAAATCAGAATTTGGTTAAATCCATGAAATGAAAATAGAAGAAAAATCTCAGATTTGTCTTTCAAAGTTAAATCAAAATACAGGATTAAGTTAGCGAATATGTTGTGGGACAGCGGTATCAAGAGCTATGGCGCTTATATAAGTATGTGAAAAAACTATACAGTACTGTAAAGATGTGCAGTGATTGAGGGACACAGACCATTGAGGGACCACAGACTGGCAAGCAAAGCCAGTTTATTACACTAATCACCAGTATTTATAGTTCTCTAACGTCCCTACAAAGCTTTCCACTCGGACCCCTTTGCCCCTGTTTCCGTAGCAACACAATCTTTTGGGTTATCGAGTCCCTGTCACATTCTTTTGCTCCAGAAAGGTCCTTGTTCCATCGTCTCTCGTCAGAGCGGTCAGAGTGACCAGACATGATGTCTTCACTTCTGTTCTTGCCTGGAGTTTCTCTCTCCCACAGCTTCCACTGCACCAGGAGGCCAGGAGGTCTGAGGCACTACCCAGCTCCGCTTCTGTAGCTGTCTGATCTTCCACAAAGATGTATTCTTTTTCAAGCAATTGTTCAAGCAAGATAAGACATATAAAAACTGAGGACAGTCAGGAAAAGCCAGTTGCTAAATATTTTGAAGTACTATTTGATAGTAGTTTTTGTCTGTAGATTAGTATCAAAAGACACAAGGAACAGGATGTGTCGCAGGACAGTAGCACAGACTTCTTCGGAAAGAACATTTGTAAAAACTAAAAAAAAATCTATTGCTGAGTAACTGTTCTTCAGTTAATAGGTGGCCAGTTAATTGGAAGCCAGACTATCTCATTATTAATTTACAAGGTACAAATCCAATTCAAAAATAATACCGCATGGTGATAAGGATAGGGATGTATGTTTTCTTCATTGAAGTAGGGATTGCCTATGTTTGAACAGCATACACCCTAACTGAGGAGACCAAAAAGCATTGTAATCTCCATTTTTCAGTATTGAAATACTGTGGCAGAGTTTGGATTGTTTTTCAGAAGTGTCTTTCTCTTCCACTGACTCTCAGATAACAAGTTTGCATCAATCTTTCCAGTCAACTGCTTTGAATAAAAAGACTACATCAAAAGGTCTCATTGTTCAGTCATTTTGTCCAAGAAATTGTAGGAAAAATTCTGATATTGTGACACTAAACTTCTTAAAAATATTTCTCTCTCGTGGTAGATAGGTATCTGACCAAAATTTTAGGAAAGCAAATTGAAACACTGCATCACATATTGTCACAAAGGACAATATATGATGCAGTACTAGGATATCGTTTCAGTAATAGAATGAAGCACTTTTTCCATT
This sequence comes from Leptocoma aspasia, assembly GCA_013399835.1. Classification (NCBI taxonomy): domain Eukaryota; kingdom Metazoa; phylum Chordata; class Aves; order Passeriformes; family Nectariniidae; genus Leptocoma; species Leptocoma aspasia. Next base: position 267,965 of record VXAX01005151.1, read on the forward strand.
TGAAATTCTCACTCATTCCTACATCATTATGTACTAATATCACCAAACATATGTCATTACACTGCAAACAAAGTAAGACATGCTCATACATCATAATCTAAAGTACTGTCATGTGCAGAGGTATGATGATTTATATGGTTTGAGACTAAAGTCACATAAAACTTGATGTGAAAAGGTCTGAACCTATACTCCATCTAAGCAATTGCTCTTTGTAGATTCAAAAATATTCTAGACACAGACAATGAACTTTCTAATAATTATCTTCAATATGAACTTCAATAATTATCTTCCTAATCTAAATGCTATAGAAACTGCAAGACATTTCCAAATAAGACCAACTGTAATCTGTTAAAACGCCCTAAATCTCCTTATTTAAAATCTCTAGATTTTAAATATTATTTTTTAATTTTTAGACATATTCAGAATTCAGAGATAAGTACTTGATAAAGCATTAGCAGATGAGAATAGAGAATAGACACGAATGTAAATACTACTGCCAAAGGCAAGTGCATAAATTCTGCACTGCACAGTGGAAAGACTGGCACATTCTCCTGGTAATGGTGTTTACTGGACTGCATGGGGAGAAGTTTATATATGTTAGTAGTTAAAGTGATTTATGGGAAATCCTATGCCAAGAATAGAACAGCAAATTCATACAGTTCATAGCTCTGTTCACAGCTGCTTTCTTGAAAGGGAATATACCAATTTTTGATTTACCCATGGTTCAGTCTATTGCAGCTTTTATTCAAAACCACTTGCTTAGAGATGTGAAAGAACAGGACCAGACTTTAGAGATTAGGGTAGAATTATTCTGCACATTTAAACAAAACAACCAAGTAGCAATTTATAGGTTTTTCTGATGCTTCACATAATTGCATTATGCATGGAGCTCTGAGACATATGCAACCTTGGCAGACTACACATTATCTAGTAATTTTTCAGCAATAAACAATAAAGTATCACTCCTCATTCAAGTAGTTCATAATGTACAAGTGCTTCAAGCTGATTAAATAATCACGTTATCAAAGTCAGCAATCAAAAAATCATGGTACTCTCTCTTTCATTAATGGATTAAGGTGAAGGCAACTAATTGATGCATGAACCAATCTAAGCCACTGGTTTTATTTGTTTTTCCAGAACATCTGTAATCTGAAATTCCCTTAAAAAAAAGCAGATATAGCCAAGTCTCTCTGGACTCCTAACTTTTTTTTTTTTTAATATTGCTGGGGTTTTTTTAATACAATGCATGTTGTAGTCTCCAGCCTCTATCCAGGTTCGTATGTGTATTATAACACCTAGAAACAAAAATTCAGATATGTCATGATTTTCCAGTAGAATACCTTAATTAAATATTTTTCCAAGTGGAAAAGCTGTAAAAGAAAATAAAAATCAATTTATTCTGCTACATCACAGCCATATAAACTGTTCTTCAGTCCTTAGTTTATACAATATAGGAAGCCCCTAGTTTCTTTCAAAGCTTATAAAAACAAACCAAGAAATATTTTTATTCCATATAGAAGGGCAATGATACATACAAGCTCTTTTTGATTCACAGAGCCTTTGCAAGTCCTTACTTCTGGAAATTATTCCACAAGTAATCCCTTAGCATCTGATTTTAATTATCACAACCAGATATATTATTATAGATGTTTTAGATCATTTTACCATAAACCAAATACCTGCAATTCTTGCCAGACACTCTCTCTGAGATAAGCACCTGCTATGTCTGCTATTTACTTTCCTTAAATCAGTAACATTATTTAAATGTCAGCTGACTAAAGCCACATGCAACCATACTATATAGGATAAATGAGATAACACAGAGGATTGGTGAATTTTATTAAATACTATAAGCAATTGTAACATAGAATAATTGTTAATGTGGCATTCAGTATTTGCCACCATTAAACTTTATAACAACCTATAATTGTACAAGTCAGAGATTACTTCAATTCTCAAAAGGGAAAATTTGCTTTCACGGTTTTCCTGAACTTAATATAATAAATAATGACTTCAGTTGTCATGAATCACTACTGAAGTATGAGAAACTGAAGATCACAGAAGTTTTAGCCTTTAGATACTGCAAAGTCAATGAAAGATATTTAAAATACTCTAGATCTAGGCTCATCAAAATAACAAGATTTAAACAGACACGTTAGGAGACTGCAGAATATTTTGCTTGTGTTCTCAAGTTTGTGACTTTCTTTTTTAATACAAAAGGAAATGTAATTAATGAACATGCTTAAGATAAAATGAGCAATTGTCTCAAAGGTCACTACAGTCTTCAATCACTCTTCAATCATTTAGTTTGCATGTTGAAGAGGTGAATTGAAAAGCAGCTTCAAAACAAGCCTAATCAACACTCCCCATGTAATAAACAAAGTGCAGCCTCAGAGATTTGTTAAGTGCTTAATTAGAATTGAAAAGAAATCTAAAGCATACATTGAATTATAATAAATAATGGGAATAAAGATGTGATAAAAATGCAAGAAAATGGAAACAGCCTTGATGATGATTTAGAAAAGACTGAGGGAGGATAGAAAATTCTGTGACAGGTATACTGTCCTGGTGAGCAGAAAAGAGTCATTAGGTTGGAACTTCAGCTATAGCTTCTGCAACCCTGCAGAGTATCCTGAACTACCTTACAAAACCCAAAGTGTTTCAGAATTGGCTTCTAAAAAAGTTAAATTATGTCTAGAAAAATTTCAAAACAAGAATAAGCACTATGCTTTTTAAAAGCTAATATAGCAAGATCTGTACTGAAAAGCCTCATACTTCCCATCTCTAACATAAACAGTGTTTATCATAATGATTTTTTCTGTATATCACTTTAAAAATCTATATTAAAAAAGCCCAGATATTTCTAGTAAAAACTGAGTGGACAGCTTTCAAAAAATGAAACCTGAACGTTTTAAAATTATTTGCAGAGAAAGACTTGCAGAGAAAGGAACTCTAGAAAAAGCATAGATTTTTTTTTCAGTAGGCTATAAAAGAGTAATGAATTAAAGAAATTCTCCTTCTCATAGACCCTGACACCTGTCAAAGTGAGACTCATGTCTGATGGGTTCAAGTAACTTTAAAAGGAAAAAAAAGAGTCAAGGCAGCGAATTGTACATCCAAAGAGAGTAACAGAAGCTGAGGCTATCAACAGGTTATTCCCTGTAGGTGAAAATATCACTCAATAGATTAAGAAGTGATTATTAAAATTGTTTAGCCATAAAAAATAACTCCTTGGATTATTGATAGTAATAATTCCTTTGTCTCAACTCTCAGATTAACACTTCTCTATTACTGGATCAAAGAGGAAGCAGATAGGTAGTATGTAAATTTAAAGGAATTATCTGCATGTTCTTAGAAGAATTATCACAAAAGCTACAAAAGGTGGGATCACAGGACAGGATGAAATGAAAGGCCGTAGATCTCGTGTTGAGGGTAAACAGTGTGAGATAACTGCAGCCAGGAACCAGGCAGGACAAGTTTAATGGTGGTAAATACTGAATGCTATATTAACAATTATTCTGTGTCTCTGTTGATTATGCCATTTATTAAAATTCACCAATGTGCTGTATTGTGACATTCGTCCTATATAGTACAGTTTTATGTGACTTATGTCAATTTACAGCTCCTAACAGCCTGCTGAGTTTATGAGCTCTAATACCTGTTTTTTATATTACCTAATAAGCATGTCATATCCAGAAAATTGCTAGGGACAATTTTTGTTGCAGGTTGGACACAACAGTCTGGAAGGTTCTTTGCTCCTTAAAATCAAAGATGAACTTGCCAGATGCATAATAATTGATAAAAGCTTTTGCTTAAGGGACTGTGAGACAGTAGAGATTTAACATCTGGGGAAGGGAGACAAGAGACTTATGCACAGAAGACTTTTTGGCATTGTCAGTACACTGATAGGCAGGAAGCAGTGGGATGCTGACGGGCCAGAGAAGGGGGTCCAGAAACAGTCGCTTCATTTTCTAGGACAACCTTCACAAAAAACTCTTTAATGGTCTATTCCAGTGTGCAAGAAGCTGAATAGGCATGGCAGGTGGCCAAACTGGTTAAATAAGGAATTGCTGACTGAACTAAAAAATAAAAATATCCTATATGGAAGGTAGAAAAGGGGACAGGCTACCAATGTGAAATGAAGAAACATCACCTAGATTTGCAGCAGTGGACTCAAAAATGGCAAGGATGGGAAAGGCAACTGCAAAGTTTCTTATATATTTAATGAATTTATATAAGCTTCAGATGTGCCCCCCCAAATCTTTATTGTAAATGTCATGACGCATTGCTAAAATTTCCACTAAGACCACTCTTCGTCATATGAAGAACATTTGGGAAGCTGAGTGTGCAGAGGGAATCAAAAGCTGTAGCAGCAGAATCAAAGGCTCATGTCTACAACTCCAAGTGAATTGTGTTGGTTACATTTTCTGTAAAGTATAATGGGGGGAAAAAATATATACTGTGATCAAATGAAGACGAGTTACTGAATCACATCATAAGACTTAGAAAGATTAAGTGATTTTTTTGATACAACAAAGCATATATATTTTTCATATAGGGAACAATTGAATAGCAATTCAGATAAATTTGAATCTAAGAAAACTGCAGCTGAATCCATGAGGGAGGAAGGAAAACTGATAACTTGACAATCTGTGATAGGTTTATCTTCTGAAAGTGTTTTAATACAGTGCTGCCTCAACCTATCTGGACTTATCTCTCTGCCAAAGGTTGCCCTGTAGAGACAGCACAGAACAGACTGCATGTTCTTACAGTTGCTTTGGTTCACAGTCTGGCTGTGACACTCCAGCTCCTAATAAAAGGAACTATTTATTAATATGTCAAAGTGCAGCAGCTGACAAGCAATCTGTCCCGCTGTAGCTACTGAGGTTGTGGTGATCTCTGGCAGAAGGGCAAAGAAACATCTTCAGCTAAATCTGCAGTAGTGGACCTGACAGAACTTTAAATTAGTGTTTCCCATTTCAAACTGGACAAAAATTGATCTTTTCTCTCTTCCAGTTGTGCTCTAGACTTTTTTTTTTTCACATTTATCTGTAGGAAATTTTAAAGGAAAAGTGAAACATAATTGAGGGAATATTTTTTAACTACTACCAGCATTAAATACATTTTCAACCTAATTGTTTGTGGCTGTCTTACACTTACATAATGTTAAACTTGCTGTCTTTTTAAATGTTTCATCTCCAAAGTTGTTGATACAGGCTTTGAAATAGTAGTTAACTGCATTTTGGAATTTAAATGAGCTCTGACCTATTTTATGTTTTCTCCTCCCAATGCCAAAAGCACTGTCTTTCAAAACAAGCTGTATCAAATCAAAGATCTGATGAAATTTATTAGGGAAAAGTGTTCACTCCTAATCCATCAATACAAGCACAGTACTGTAGTGCATGATAATGAACATGAGGAGATCATGTGAGACTTATTTGTGAATTTGATGGATATTTTCCACACATATGTGATCAACTATATGGTACATAAGCTTATCACCCTCCCCTTCCTGCTAGAAGGCTTCTCAACTGCTGCAGAGAAGCCCTATTCTTGGCCAACAAATGTAGATTTTGTGGGTACTATGCAGTGATAATTTTTTTTTGTTTGTTTGTTCATTTAAAAGAACAAAAATCCATGGGTGATGCTTTCATTTGTAAGAAATCATTCCTAATTGGGCACTACCTTTCAAGCAGAATAATCTGGTAATAGTGATGGATTTACATAGTCATCAGCAGGTATTGCTGCATATTTTGAAACAGTTCTATGGCTGCATTGTCTCACAGGCTGAATTAATGTAGCAGTTGAAAGGAAGGCAGTAAGCACAACGGTATCCAGGAGATCAAGCTCTCTTCCAGGATTCCTACTGGCAATTTCTTGTAGCAAATTTTTTTCTGCATCACTTTGGTAACTACAAATATGAGATAATAGCTGTTCTTTTATTCTCCCATCCTGTCTCATCTGTTCACATTTGTAAGCCCTTCAGGAGAGCAATATGCTCAGATTGATCTATGCTCACTGTGAAATATCTTTATCACTTACACCTATACCTACATCTATACCTATATCTATCTACATCAATCTTTATCTGTCTACATCTATATCATTTATATCTAGATAGATACATAGATATACAGATAGATAGACTGACAGATAGATACGGATAAACAGACACACACCGTGTCCAAGAGCTGTGCTTCTTTCAGAATAGGTCCTTTACTTACACTTGAACTTCAAGAAAAAGGTGAAGAAATAAATTACTTTAAATTCTGGAAAAGTAGAGGGATTTGATATATTAAGTGAAACTGTAATATGCTAAGAAATTTTAAATATAGTTATAAACACCTTCTGTATGAAATCATGATTGTCAACTAGAATTTCTAGTAAGAGAACATACTTTTGGTGAAAACTTTTCTCCAAAATAGTGATCAAGAATTACAGAAACCAGAAGAAATAAACAAATTAACAAATAAGATAACAAAATGGTATCTCAGTAAATTAAGTAAAAACACAAGAAAAAAAAAATAGATTTTGCTGAGAAAAATTCCTTCAAATACATTTTAAATGTCTAGTATATCTTTATGTAAATTTTGAATTCAGATTTGATTAAAAGGCTCTTAGGGAAAAAAAAAATAAAACAAGGGTACATGATATTTTTATTAAATAAAAATTGGACCTTGTAATAGATTTTTAAAGTGGATTTATAAATATTTAAAAGATAATATAATTTTCAGGTACTGAGCTGAAGGGCTTTGTGTTTCATTAAACAATTTCTTCTGCCTTTCCCCTCTTTTTGATGAATTTATATTTAAGACAAATTTTATTTTCTTTTCAGGCTGTTAACTGTCTAATTTCTAACTCTAGGCAGTAACTTTTAACTTGTAAGCATACACAGAAAAATCTTTCTGCGTCTCAATGAAAAAATTGCTTTTTAGTAATAGTAATGAAAATTATTTTATTATTAACAAGCTTTCTTATTTTCTGATTCCTGAGAATTTTTTTCCATACTATAGCAAATATGTATACAAGGAATATTCAAATGAATGAGTATTTTTGAATACAGTCAGTTGCATAGCCATATGGAACTTGTTACAAACATGTAGGTCTCTTATTTTTACTTGAACTTAAAGAAAAAGAGGAAAAAATAAGTTTAAATTCCATTTATAGTCATCCCCCAAAACCAGATAAAATCTGTCCAGATGTTCAGTCAGTTAAAAACTTTGGGGTTTATATTAAAAATACTCCGCAGGAGTCTATGGGAACTTTAATATCTTGTACTAAGGAAAGTTCATACTGCCACAAAAAGATATGAAGTAAATACCATAGAAATTTCTATTATTACCTGTTCATGAAAAAACACTAAACTCACAGAGGCAGCACACAAAAGAAGGCAGACATCTAGGTAGCACAGGAGTGGATCTTCACAGCAAATAGTAAAACCCTTATACGCAGATTATGATCCAAATAGAAAAGTATTTAAAACAGACATTCATGACACTTTTTGCAATAAACAAGGTAAGTATTTGTTCTGTCACTTCAAAACACATGAGCTTCAGACTTAGAGCTACAGCTTTTTTAATAAGTACTTTTGTTATTATTCTATCTACATTGATCAGAAAAATGCATTACTTAAATTGTTATTTCATAATTAAAGACCATTGTTCATTTTTGTGAATCTGATGAATCTGTCTTTAATAAATCAAGGACAAATCTTCCTGTTAAATTTTAGGGAAAGGACTCCGATGATAAGGCAAAATTTTAACTATAACAGTAGATAATTGTATAAATTCAGTATACATCTTCTGAATGTACATTTGTTGGACAGGAAAATGTAATGAACTGCTGAGGAAGTTAAGCTTTAGTCTTTGTAATATAGCTTCTTAATATTTGCAATAACTACTGTAAAGAACTAATATGTATCCCTCTGATGAATATTCTGTCAGAATTATGTCAAAGGCAATTATTTTGCAGGATCAATTGGCTATCAGTCTGCTTTTCAATATCTTAAAGAAAACTTAGGTGATAAGTAAACTCTGGGGGGAAGAAAATGAAAAATATCCCTTCAGTAATTTTTGGTAGTAATATCTTCTAAACTTGCCAACTAAAATTAGTATAAGAGTTTAAGGAGGTTCATGTTATTTTTACTAATCATCAGAATCACTACATGACTTTCAACTCTGCTTTTAAAAGTTCTTGGCACACTTGAGCTTTGTACCTGTTTGGTAAGGAAATTCACAAACTGGTGAATTCTCCTGTGTACGCCGTTATGCAGTAGAGTGGGAAAGGAACTAGAAGAATTATTTTCCTAAAAGATTTTTCACTTCTTAGTACTGGTTTCAATTACATCAGCTTCTACCATCAAAATAAAATGTCACTGCAGAAATGCACACATCAGGAGAGAGGCAAAAACAATCTTCACAAGTTGATAAATCCACTTGTAAAATGTCTATGTTTTCTCTCAAGGCAAACCCAGGAAAAATGTGAAGATGTGTCTTTTCCTCCTCCTCTGTACTGCCTCTGTATTATCTGCATTTGGACATGCTCCTTTATGTTGTCACAAAAGCTAAAAAGGAGCTAAAAACGTTTTAAAAGTTAAAATGTTTGGCAGCAAGGCCAAACATTTCTCACAAAGACCCTCACGTCATCTCAGGAGCTGATCTGTCTCTGATCTCAGCATTCAAGCATACCACAATCACACTGTAATTGAAAAAGCCTAGTAAGACATTTTTTACATGATTACTGCATCTCTGTGATTCCAGACATTACAACTTAGTTACTCTCTTCCCAGAGATTTTACAAGTACAAAGGTTTTATAGTTGTCAAAAGATCATCTCTTATGATAAGATCTTTGCAAGTCATTTAACCCCCACATAAGCTGGAGCCTCCAGGTGCCATACAAGCTTATTTTTGAACAATAAATGTTGAGCTTCAAGAGCAATCACACATCTGAATCTGGCCAGCAAGGAAACACTACTAAGATCCCTGGGGAAAGTTTGATGCTGTCATTTGCCCTCCAAGGCTGCTGAATGCCAACACAACCTTTCTGAGGATGTTGTGCTATATTCCAGTAATCTTACTGAGGCCAAACCTACAGGGTTGGATCAATTTTTGGCACACAAAGGGTGAGCAAAAATCTCTGGAAAAGGCTGTGAGGACAAACTGGATCCTAGTACTTCATGACACATTTGAGTAATAGTTGCACCTGAATTTAAATACAAACCACAAGGAAGGAAGGAAGAAAGAAACACACAAAATACCAACACGTGTTCATACATTGCAGTGATCTGTTTCTTGATTTTCAGCTGCATTTATCTCAGAGAGGTTGACCAACCTTTAGCAATGAGATACAAGAAGAAACATTCAGAAAAAATATATCTGTAATAAATATCAATCCTCCTGCTAGAAAATGCTACCACTCATTAAGAGTAAAAAAGAAAAATACAAAGGCTTTCTCTTTTATTGCTAGCAATCAGTGTAATTTACTAAAATAGTTAAGTTTCTCCATTTGTTACACCTCTACATTTTAATAATTTCCAATATATATTAGATGAGCTGTAAAATTTTTATATTGGTTAGGCAAAAGCAGTAATCCTATTCAAAATGCCGTTATCCAGAACTGATGGGTGGCTGGAATTCCCTGGTCCTTAGTTATATATTTTATCATCTTCCATTTGCTGTGTATAGTCCCACTACATTCCATTGATAAACTTTTACCAGACTTGCTTGCAGCCACAAATCATGTTTTGTGCTCAGTAATCAGATAATTTACATTCTACTACCATGTGTTACATCCAAATTGCCTCTTCTCACTAAAAAACAATCCTATGAGAACAACTACATATTTCCATAAGAAACCATTGTAACATAATACACATTATACAGAATAAACTTCAAAGCTTGTGAAATCATTTTAGCATATTTGACATCAGTATTTCTTAATAAAAATACAGCTATGACCATCCAAGAATGAAACATATTCAACAGAACAGTTTAATTTATAATTCAGAGAATAATAATAAACAGTTGCATCTGGCTCAAGTCCATATGTGCTCCATAAGACCTGCAGCAGCAATCAAAAGAGATGAAAAATATCCATTCAAAATGGTTTTCATACAGAGCGTGTGTTTAGTAGTTTCTATTCAAGATCCAGGTAACTCAGAACAGGCCCTCAAATATGAGAATTTTAAATAGAGAAATAAAAACAATATTTTAGTGAATATTATATCTTCTTGCTCCCTGTCCATACTCCCTCTCCTTCTGAAACCTTTCCCAACCTTCCACACCAAATTTTTATCTGCTTACTGGACATATTAACTTTGGAAAAATCTTGCAATGGGAGACTAGAATGTACCATGTATGCATTTGCTTTGCACATTAAACCATGACTGGTCTATTTATCTACATTTTCAGAAGTTTGAAGTAAAATATACCTTGTGTTTCTTTTCCATAAAGAAATTAAATAACTCACTGTTTTCAAAAACTTTGTTTTATGACCCTAATAAGTTTTATATCATTCAAATCCTCACAGTTCCTCTTCTGCTTTCTTCCTTCTCTTTCTCCTCGCTCAAAAAAAGTGTGAAAGAAGAGAAACAATATGATTGTTTTAGGGGGTTATTATTTTTTATATGCTTTATAAGTTTATGAATTCTTTCCAGTATTCTAGTACAAGTAAAGTATATCATTAAAGACAAAAACATTTTCCATTTAACTCCATTTAAATTCACAGTCTGGAAGAGCTGAAAGTTTCAATCTCATGTCTTTCCCCACCAGATAATAAAGCCTCTTTTTAGTGCACAAAATAAAGTCCAGTCTCAGAACATGAGGGAAAGGATATATGTTCTAGGGACAATATCTATTCCCATGTCAGCATGGACAAACTGAAAACTGTCCTAGGATCTTTTTATCCTATAAAGACATATAAATGTGAATCGGTCCAAGACAGGGAAACAAAATAATTTCTGCCTGCCTAACACTAGTTGGCCCTTGTTGTAAATGGGATTGAGGGGTTCACCAAAACAAGAGATATTATTAGTAATCATACTACTTAAAACACCCTTAGGCATATTAATATATACTATTAAAAAAAAAAGGCTCAATGAATTATTTATAACAAGAGATTTAATTAACTAACTTCCTTGCTCCTTTCTGCCTTAGATTTGTCTAGGAACAGATTGCCATTTTCACACATTTGTTTCTTACTCAGAATAATTTTTCTTAATTAATCTTTGGTTGAGTAGTTGTTCGTTAAAAATTCATCATAAATATCCACGGTTTCTCATTAATTCAAATTAGCTTGGCTTGTTTTTTTTTGTGGCAAGAGCATTTGGTTTCCCTTCTGGAGAGTAATTTTAGAGTATTTGTACCAATGTATTTGTTAGGTAAGGTTTTCTGCTTGGCACCAGCCTTAACAGTATCTGTATTAGACATACTTCTATAAATAATACAGTAACTGCATAGAAATGGGTGCCTAAATATCTAGACACCAGTGATGAAAAATGAGCAAAGAAAGTCAGAGGAAGTTGCTTTGACCCCAATTGCATCCCAAAGAAAGGCTGACCACGACTGTCCTTTTGTACATTGTTTGCCTGCAATGGGTAGACCAGGGTTCAGAGGCAGCCCCCACTGCTGCCCTCCAGGCCTGTGTTCTCTGGGAGCCACTGCAGAGGAGATGTGACAGGCAGAGACCAGGCCGGGCTCAAAGCACAGAAGGTGGCTTAGCATGAGTAGCCCTACTCTTGCCAGACATTTTGGCACTGTCAAACAGTCTGGCTGTGATTTTATAACTCATACCAAATCACACTGCCTTACTTATGTAATTATGTGAGATGACAAGACCAGCCTCTTGTGGGCATACAGTTGCAGGTTTGCTCAATAGCCCCTGACTCATTGTATATATCAGCATTTTGTAGCTGATTACCCAGGCTTTTCTCTGCTGGGAATCAAACTCCATGCTAAACTGGGATGTACTCTTGTCACACAGTGATCAAGAGAACAGAATAAATAGTAATTACATGACTCCAGCATCCTCAGTCTGAGGTCCTGCAATTGCATATAAGTTAACTTGATTAAGTTGTCAAGAATATGACTGTAAGCACTGTGAGAGCTATATAAACATATATGCATGATGCAACACGTATCCTGGAAAACTGGGTTAGTTCAATTAAAAGTCCTAAAAAACATGCAAGTATAAAATAGGCCATTTTCATTTTCATCTTACACAGTAATCTTACACTGAGCTTACTAAAGGTTCCACCTTTGTATGTGAATTTGACAGAGGATTACTTCACTGTTTTTTTTAAATAAAAAATACATTTTCCTGAAATACAATCACAAAAGAATCAAAATGGTTTCATGATGCAAGAGAGTGGATGAATGCTACTGTACTAATTTACAGGTCATAACATTTTAGAAGTAGTCTTTCTCTTCCAGTTTGTCTTTCTCTCTTTTTTTCTTTTAAAATTGTTACTTACAGAGGTGTTCAGTCTCCTGCCAGCTATGAGAACAAGACAGCTTTGTGAAGCATTATGGTCTTGAAAACTGAAAGAATTTAACATGTCCTCCCAAGTCTAGAAAATCAGTCTATAAATTTTGTAGTAAAAAATAAAAGCATGAGATTTGGTGAAGGCAATAGGTACTATATTTTATAACTATGCTGTGTTTTTCTCTTTCTTACATAGCAGAGGAGACACCAAAAATACATGTTGTGCAGATTTAATCCCTGAATCATACATGTCCCCTGAAAGAGGGACAATAGAGCAAAGTGATATTTATTTTTTCTGTAAAATAATAGTCCTTAAAATTTAGTGCAGCATAAATCAACAAGAATGCTTCTACATTTCAAAAGTACCATATGCCACTAACTCTTCTCCAAAAACCAGAGGCATATTATAATTATAAATTACAACGTAGAACTAAATTGCCTTGGATGTTGCATCCAACTGGAAGACAAAGTAGACAATTTCTATTTTCTGAAGTTTCAGAAAGCAAAATCTCACATCTCACTCTGGAAAAACCCTCCCTTGTTCAGTATCTAATATGCAATAAGGGCTACATCAAATGATTCCTGGTACAGCAAGTTTCTGGCTCATCTCAGTGTGGACTCTGACTGACAGCGCACCAAGTGTGGCAGAGAGGAAAAAAAAAAAGAAAAGAAGAAATAACTGCTAAAACAGAGCTATACAATGACAGTGCTGAGACCACAGGTCCAATTAAGTCTGCTGCCAAAATATTCCTCAGGAGGTTGGATAATTTCCTAGAACTGTTGGCGCCCTTGTTAACAAGATCAGTTCAATCTTCTTTTAAAATCCAAAACAAAGCATATCCACACACAGTATAAATCTGTATTATGTGTGCAATTCCCATCAATAAAAAATTAAGTGAAATGACTTGTGCAATGGCTGAGAAATAATTACGTTTGTGGACAGGCTTCTCTTTACTTCTGGTTTGCCTAGTTTAGGCCTCACACACACTTCAGTACTACAGTGATCAAAAGCCCCACTTTAAATGCCTCTTTTACTTCTCTGAAAGAGAACCTTCTTGTTCTCTTCAAATTCCAGCTGCTAGCATAGGCATTACTGAGCAGAATCAAAAAGCAACAAAAAACCAAACAAACACTTCAAATATCCAAAAGAACACATCATTCATTTTAACCCCTCCAACAGCACTTTGTCTACATACCACAAATATAAGAAATGTCTACCTAACCTGTGCAATTTAAGGACCAAAACAACATTTTGTTAGTACTGTTCCCTCTTTCCTTTTTTTAAACAGCTGCACCATTTAATTAACTCCATCCTGATTGGTTCTGACTTCTTTAACTCTTCAGAGTAATAGTCTTTGAACTCCTTTTCTTTGCAGTCTTCTGCCTAGTTGAAGGTTCTCTGTGCATGGTTAATAATTTCCTCCATTGCCAGAAAGACAACCTTATTAGCCTATTTTTATGACAGAAATTCTAAAATAGTCTCCATAAGCAAATTCTTATACCTTCAGAAATTTTCAGGTTTACACAATCCCAAGTCCAGTAGCAAGACATATCCGTGAAGGCTGTGATTAAATATGTCTCTGTAAAGGCAAGCAACACACCTGATACTGTGGCTGAAAAATATTTCTACATTTAAGAAATGAAATACTTTACAGCAAAGTTTCTGCTTCAGTGATAATTTCAGAACCGTGAAAACAATATTATTTAACAAGGGGCTTAGTGACAGGTTCAAAAACTTTCTTCCTTCTTTATTATTATCCAACTTTATTATCTTTATTATCTATCTTTATTATTATCCAACTGAGTCTGGCATTGTTTGAATTACTTTTCTATCAATACTCTCACCTATTTAGACTTTTACACATAAGGCTCAGGCAAATTTGCCCCAATTTACATAACGATACGGACATCATAGAATCATAGGTTATGCAGAGTTGGAAGGGACCCACAAGGATCAAGTCCAACTCCTGGCCCTGCACAGGACAGCCCCTGGAGTCACACCATGTGCCTGAGAACATTGTCCAAACACTTCCTGAACTCTGTCAGGTTGATGCTGTGATCACTTTCCTGGGGAGCCTGTTCCAGTGCCCAACCACCCTCTGGGTGAAAAACCTTTTCCTGAATCTTCCTTTTCCTAAACCTCCCCTAACTCAGCTTTGTGCCATTTCCTCGAGACAGTGGTCACAAGGGTGAAGAGATTGCTACCAGCCCCTCTGCTTCCCCTTGTGAGGATGTTGAAGCAATGACTGCAATGAGGTCTCCCCTCAGTCTTCTCCAGACTGGATATTATAAATGGAGAACAATTCCATATCTACCAAGTCAACACATTGTGGATATGACAGCTGAAACCTTTGTTTCTTTTACAAGATGTTTGCACATATTTCTCTAGACATCACGCTCTGAGACTCGACATACTACTTTCAGCTTGTTTGCTAGTTGTTTGCAACCTTCTGAAAGCCTCAGAAAGCAAACCATATCCTTGCGACTGCAGAAATAGTGTGGAATTTTTTCCACTTCTCAAGTCTGTGCAAAATCTCAGCCTGTCCCATTTTCTTTTTGGTAGCAGGAATATGCAGGGCAGACTACAGCCTATGCTTTTTTCATGGCACCAAACCTGCCCTCCTGAAAGCCAGCTCTGTGTGTAAAGAGCACCTCTTTGTATCTGCTTTCTGTACAGGGAATTTTATATATGGACAAAATCTGTTTAGTTCATTCCTTTAGTTGACATTTCCATCTTAATACTATACATTCTCTTAGCTTCAAAGGTCTAATTACAGGCCTGTGATCCAGACAGGAGCCTGTTCCTTTCTGACTGAGGCTGATGCCTGACATAAGTGATCAAATAACCCCCAGACGTCCCTTTCAATCTCAACCATCCTGTGATTCTCTGATAAGGACTATATTTTGCAGCGCTGATTAAGAATATTCTGACTTATGATGTTAAAGTACCACCACACAGAAAAATAGGATATTGTGCATGATATCAAGGTATTCAGCAAACACAGTGTATTAACATCCCCCTGGTGTCTGTCACAGCCATGCTGATACTAAAGTGCTTTTGCCATTTTAGGTTATGTTATGCAGGGTAGGTAGTGTTGCTATGACAGCTGAAAAGGTTCTCCTGTCAGCCTATGCTGCATCTCTAGCAGGAGCTATGCCAGCGTGGCTGTGCTAGAATTGGCCTCGTAATGTAGATGTGTTCTGAAATATCAATGGAGCATGATGCCTGGAAACAGAAACCCTCTGGAAGCTGGTGCTATCATTATCAGAAAAGAGATGTTTTGTGTTGTAAATAAAATTAATTTTTTCCCAGAAAATGTGGATCTGTGAAAATGTGATTGCATGATAAATGGATGAAGCCCTCTGAGAGACTCTGGGCATTGTATAATTCTATACATCATGCCTTGCTGCAGGACAAGCTCATTTTAGATGGCATGTATAGAGGTATATGCACATTTAAATGCCTACTGCTTTGAACTCCAAGGCAGAGGTATTTGCACTAGAGACCCTCTTTCCAAAGTCCTTAAGAAGAATGAAATTTTAAATTTTCTGTAATTGTGAAATGTGATTTGACATTTCCATCTATTTTACATCTCCAGATCATTTTAGAAACTGGAAAGGAAACTCAAAATATATTTTCAAATTGTGACAAAAAAACCAAAACAGAGTAAGGAAGGAACTGCACTATATTATGTCATAAGCATGGGGAAACCATGTCTGAAATGCTGTTCACTAAAAGGTTCAAAACATGATTAATAAATTCCATACGCACTGATCCTGAAAATACAAATCAAACAAAAATTTGGTACCAGTACAAAGCAAATGACATAAAACCTTTACAGCTGCAATATAAAACATGCATAATGGAAAAATAGGTTTGAAGTTACAGTGCTTGTGAAGTTGCATACTCAGTTATATGAGAGAAAGTCCTGAAGTTTAGCAGATGTGTAGCTGCATTCCAAAGTCTTTGATTCTTTTACAAAAGAGGGAATCTGAAAGTTCACATTAAACTTTAATAATGACAAGTAAACATTAAAATTTCTGATATAAGATGGATGATGCAAAGAAGGCATTCAGTAGCTCTATATCCTCTGTTACCAGGGTACCCTCTCCATTTAGTAATGGGCCTGTATTATCCATAGCTTTCCTTTTGTTATTGATGTATTCAAAGAAGCCCTTCTCATTGTCCATAACATCCTTGGCCAGATACATTTCCAGATGGGCCTTGGCCTTCCTTGTCTCATTTCTACTTACTCTGACAACCTCTCTATATTCTTTCCAAGTGGCTGGGCCCTGCTTCTTCCTCCTGTGTATTTCCTGCTACACTTGAGCAATGACAGAAGTTCCTTGTTCATCCATGCAGATCTCTTGCCCTCTTTGCCTGATTACTTGCTTACTAGGTTGCATTGTTGTTGACCTTGGGAAAAGCGATCCTTGAATATCGACCAGCTCTCTTTGATCCTTCTTACCTGCAGGCCCCATTCCCACAGGACTCTTCCAAGATCCCTGAGGAAGTTTACTTAGGTCTCCTGAAGTCCATGGTTGCAGTCTTACTTCCCGCCCTGCTTTCTCTTCATCTGAGACTAAGTTAAGTCATTTCATGGTGACTACAGCCAAGGCTGCTCTTATCCTTTGCATCTCCAGCAAGACCCCCCCTGTTTGTTATAATGAGGTCAAGCAGCACACCATTCCTTGTGGGACTGTCCACCGTCTGTGTCACCAAAGTTATCATCAACACTTTCCAGGAACATCCTGGACTGTGTTGCTTCTCTAGCAGATATCAGAGAAGTTTATATCCCACATAAGAACCAGGGTCCGTGGCTGTGAGGCTGCTTCAAGCTGCCTGTAGAAGTTTTCATCCACTTCCTCATCTTGATCAGGCAGCCTGTAGCAAACACCCACAGCAGTGCCACCTTCACTACTCTGATCTGTTATGCTAACTCATAAGCTCTCCACATGCTCATCACTCCCTTAAAGACAGAGCTCCATACAGTCCAAGTGTTGCCTCATGCAGAGGGCAACTCCACCACAGTTCCCTCCTGGTCTGTCTTCCCTGAACAGTGTGTGTTCTTTCATGAAAACGTTCCATTCATGGGAGCTATCTCACCACATTTCTGTAATTGAAATTAGGTCAAAGCCCTGTGATCGCACACAGACCTACAGTTCCTCCTGTTTGTTTCCCATAGTGCATGCATTGCCATACAGGCACTTTATAGAAGTATTTGACTGTGTCTATATGCCAGGAAGTGTGCAAAGGGGTGCCCCATAGTCCTACCTTGTAGTTATATTTTTGGCTGTTTGCATGTGCTGGAGGTATCTCCTCTTAGTCCTGCTGTTGCTATTTGTGTTGTCACTAAGCTCTCACCTTCCCCCACCTTTCCTAGTGTAAAGCTCACTTTACCAAATTGGCCATTTTATTGAGAAAAAACACGTGTGTTCAACTTATTGAGGTGGATCCCACCTCTTCCAAACAGCTGTCAGTCTCAGCAAACAGGGTCCCAAAGTTTAAAAAATCAAACACTGTTGACAACCCAAAGACATATCCAGTGATTTACTTGGTAAGTCCATTTAATTCTTCTCTTGTCATTTACCCTAACTGGCATACTTCAACAGACTCTTCAACAGACACACTAATATATTTATAAGCATCTGTCATTTAGATTTTAATATGAGAAGCAGAACTTAGTCATATTTTGAACTTTTTCCTTCAACTTCTTTAAAATCCTCTTCTAGAATATTCTAGTTTCTAGATTCACAAACATATTTTCTCTTGTATTCAATGGTACAAATTCAGAAAGATAATTTCTTTTAAATTATTTCATTGCTGCTATACAAAATATGGCATATGTAGAAATCTTTTACCTGTCTATAAGTAGGCAGAGTCTATTGCCAAGGAAATGGTGACCACCCTATTATAATGCTATAAACTCTACACGATTAAAACACAAATTCATGTAAGAATGATGACATTAACATAATTGTGCTAATGAAGTAATAAAAAGATGAAAAGCTTTTTTAGACAGTAATAACTGTGCGTATTTCACCTCAAATAATGAATTGAAAAGCTGAACTGAATATGCACAAAATCCTTAGAATATGACTTCACTATTTTCTTTTTACATTATAATGCTGCATTTCAAGCACTAAGTACAGGTCCAGAGTTATTCTCCACAGTGTATCTTAAACAAAAGTTTTCTATTTAGTATCATGTCAGTCTAGCAATCTTAATAAATGAGAACATTTTTAACAAACTCTACTTTGCAACTGAGTTTATAGTGGATTTAATGCTAAATCTGCTTAAATTAAATATTGAAGTTTTTCATACAAGAAGAAGAACTACAGGACCCAGGGAAAGGAGAGAAAAGCACTAATAATGTCATTATTTTCTGACATGCAAGACAAGTTGGAGAAACTATAAAGAAATTTTCTTTTCCCAGGCCAAAGACCTGTGATCAAGGCAACAGAATACTTTGTTTCTCTCAAAAAGGGCTTTTATGTAGAGAGATACAGAAGTCATGTAATTTAAAACAATAAAGCTACATTTTTCATGTAAGGAATATAGATTAGGCTAAACCCTTGTTAGAAAGAAAAATCTCAGAAGGAATTCTCTAGGTGACATATAGCACTGGAGATGATGATGAATAAGTGCTGATGTTTCCACAGAGATGACACTGTCATTCTCATTGCTTAGTTTTTGTTGCTTTTTCCCTGCTGGATCCATTAAAGTGGTATACTGTGATGAAAATAAAATACCATCCTAATGAGACCAAGTGCTCTTTACGTAGTACTAGCAATATGCCTAGTTTTTGTTCCTTAATTCTTGTGTGTAAGTTCTTTTTTTCCTTTTATTTTTTTACAAATGCGGAAAAAATATTTTAAAATTGTGATTAAAGATGTAATGCTAAATGTTCCAGATCTTCTTGGCTTTCCTGGTTTCCTATGGAGCTGTTAATTTTCCTCATCCTCTAAATTTATGAAGGAACTGTATTTAGAAAGAGTAATCTAGTTGGAGGAATTAAATGTGAGGAATTGGTTTACCTACATTCCAGGTCAGGTTATGCATCTGAATATTTGTTATGATGAGCAGCTATTGATGAAATTGTAATATCCAGACTATATAATTTCTTTCTATTAGTGACCACTTTGAGGAGTACCAGTATGACTAACTGGTCATATGCTCATTCATTTAAGCTGTATTATACATTTTTAAAGTAAAACAGAAAAGACTGCATTAATATAAAGAATTTCTGTAGGGTGTATTCACTGCTCTTAAGTTGTTTCCCTCTGCACTACATTGCAGGCGTTTCCGTCCCCCAGTATGAATAATGACAGGCGATGAAAGCTGACAAACAAAGTAAAATCATGACAATCACCAGGCTGCTGCTCTTACTGGTAGTGGAGGCCACTGGACTCTCAGGGCTGGGACTGAGGCTTGAGATGATGTGGTGGGGAAATATTTGATGGCTGTAAGTTACCCTAAGTATCATCATTCCAGCACAACATCTGTAAGGTTTCAGAATATTTTATACCATCTTTGATGAGAGTGCAACTTATTTAAGTCACACAGACAGTGTACCTGGTAATTCTCCCTCAGAAGATGGATACACACACCCAGTCCCACCACCAGTGTCAGCAGAGTCAAAGCTTACACAATAAGGGAATTGTATTGATAGCTCTGAGATCCTCAGCCACCAAAGGCAAGCTTTTGAACTGCTTGTGATAAAAATCTTAACTCAGTCTCTCTGGTTCTTCATTCCTGGGTCACAGGACAAACCTGTAAAGCAGGCTCTTTAGGTTAGGGGCTAAAAGCAAATGGCAGAGCAAACAGGATGCTGCCACGTTCCTACTGTTCTTGTGGCACACTATACACCACACTATATACACTTCGGGAACCACTGGCATGTGGGCTGCATTTACCTTTGGAGATTTTGCACTTGCTCCTGCAAAGCCACAGCTTTAATCAGGGACATTGGAAGACCAAATTCTAAATATAAAACTATAATAAATTGTAGACTAAATATAAGTATACATATCAGTAAGCTTCTCACTAATGGAAACTGACATGATTTAATATCCACAGATCTATGAAATAAAGGGAAACAATGGCATATCTGAATCAAATTGTAATATTGATTTTTTTTAAACAAACACAGATCTATTTTCTTAGCATTACATCAGCTAAAGACTCTATACTTGCATTTAAATTTAATACATCTTACAGAAAAAATTAAAAAAATACTGTGTGGCCTTCAAAATGACAATATTTTTTTTCTAATTATCTTTGTTGCATTTTTTTCCTAAACATAAAGTATTTGGATTAAAAAGATTACTTAGCAGTCCTTTCTTCAAGGAATGGTGGTTACAGACAATTTTTTTTCTATTTTAGCTAAGGTAACACCTTTAAAATTATAGCGAGGCTGATTAATAGGAGCCTTGGAAAACTGACAGTCTGTTCATGTGCATAGACTTAAACTGAGAAGGGCAAAGTCAATTGATCTGGCACATTTAGGACCTAGTAATAGCCCAGGTTCCACTTGGAACTGGATATTGAAAGGTCTAATGCAAAAAAAACCAGCTCACCAAACGAGGCAAGATGGATCTGTTCAACCAGACTTGTCAGCAGAGAAATCAGATGGAATAAACTTTAGGTCAGCAGATAATGACAGCATTTGTAAAATTGGAAAACTGATAAGGCTGGTATCTCTGATGAAGGACTAGTGTCCCCCTCGTGTCAGGCAAAAACTTTTCAAGACTGGGAAGAAATACAGTGTATCTGTTGACACAAACCTTGATCTAGGCAGACCTGTCCTGGTGGCAGCTAAGGAGAATCAAATTTGGTGGCAGCAGTCTAATTAAATTCATAAAGGAGTCCTGTGTGAGTGAACACTATATGTGAAGTAATCAAGCCAGCACAAACTGTACAGACTTGTAACCCATTTTTTTAAACCTTGCTGATTTCTGAGAACAGGTTTTTATGTCCCACTTCAGTGTGGTGTTCATCTTTCTGGGAACTACTAACTAGTTTGAAAGTAAGAAGAAAACATTTGAACTTTGCATTTAGAGTTGAAGTTCCAAGCACCTGAGAGTTTCTGTTTTAGGATTAAAACTCAAATATTTTGTTTCATTTGAAAAAAAAAAAAAAAGGAACAGCTAAACATAATACTTGGACTGTTTTTTTGTTTTGCTAGTGATACCTAATAAGAAAAGAGTATACAATGCAGTTTCCTTGATTTGTTCTGACGTGAGTGTTGTGGTTTAACTCAAATCTGCAACTAAGCACCACACAGTCATTCACTCACTCCCCCATAGTGGGATTGAGGAGAGAACCTATAGTAGTTATGATTTTGGGTTTTATGAATTTTCTAGCAGCGTGTCTGCTAGGTTTTCTTCGTAAGGGAAAAGATTGCTTTTCTCACGAGCAGGTTTTTGTAAACAAATTTAAGCTGTGTCCTATGCTCTGGGACACTGCTGGTGTCTCTCTGCCCTGTTCTAAAAATATAGATAGTTTTTTCTATCTAACCAATGAGGAAGTTAGTCTTATTATCAGCTCTTCTCTTGGCATCAGGGACAGAAGCATTCTGGCAGGGACACAGAGCATTCTTGCATGGGCAGAGGGCAATTCCTGTACGAGGCACGGAGAAGAAAGGCATGTACGAGAATGGCACCAAAAGCTATGTAAGAAGTTTGAACTTGGAGCCATCATAATAAAACTATCTTAAGTTTTCTGATACCTGGAGTCAGAGTCTTTTACCAGGACAACTGGTAAACCCCTTGTGCAACAACAACATCAAAAACCCAAAGGCTAAAAGTTTGAATACATATGAGTTGAGACAAACACAGGTAAAGATGAAGCAAAAGCCACACACACAAGCAAAAAAAAACAATTCACTGGTTTCCATGGGTGAGGTGTTCACCCTTCCCCAGGAGAGCAAGGCCCCATCACATGTAATGGTGACTTGCAAAATCAAACACCATCACTCTGAATGTCCCCCTTTTCTTCCTTCTTCCCCAAGCTTTGTATGCTGAGCCTGATGCCCTATGGTCAGTTGGGGTCAGCTGTCCGGGCTGTGCTCCCTTAAGACTCACAGTGCACCCCCCAGGCTCCTCACTGCAGGGGTGAGGTGAGGAACAGAAAAAGCCTTGACTTTGTGTAAGCACTGCTCAGCGAGAACAAAAACATCCCTGTGTTATCTACACTGTTTCCAGCATAAATCCAAAACATAGCCCATACTACCGACTATGAAGAAAATTAACTTCATACCAGACAAAACCACCAGGAGGAGACTGCCAAACTCACTTCCCACTCCTACAGAAAACAGTTTCACTCACTGATGTGATTCTGGCATCTGTTTTGGAAACTATCAGTCTGTCTGGCTTAACTGAAACTGACAGAAGTTGATTAGATAGCATTTCACGAGCATGAATTTGATAAGGAAAATTGACGTTTTGCAAATCACTTTTCCATGTATCTGTTAATTCACTTGAGTATAGACTCTTGCCTCATCTTATATATATTTTCATGCATTTTACATTTTCATACACCTAAAATGTGTGTTTCAAAGAGAGAGAGAGATAGAGAGAACAGCTTTTATATACCTCCTTCAGTCTTACTTAGATAAGACTGAAGAAAACATTGTTGAGGGAGAAAAAGTTCAGGTTCTAGAGCCATACATTCTTGTGTAGGTTATACCATTCACTACTTTAATGTAGTGATACAGAGAGATGGTGGTTTTTTGTCATCATAATTTTTTCCATCTCTTACATCCCATATCTTCCATAACAGTCATGCTGGTGTGTGGATCCTAAGATATGTTCACTCTATAGTTAAACTGAAACTTTAATTCCAGTGAAAGTTTGTGTTACTCATAAGCACAACTGGTATTCATTACAAACCATTCAGCAGACAAAGAACTCGAAACATAAGTAGCAAGGTTGCCTCAAGATCTACCTAATGAGGCAACTATTATTTCTTTTCTCCCAAAGACTGCTGTTGCAGTAGTCATTTGACACATGGAAACTGAACCTGAGTTGACTTCATCGAGATAAAATGCAGAACTCACACAAGTGCAAGTCACCATTACTTTTGTAATATTTGGGAAGGCTTCTGGGAATTAGACCAGGAAAGCAGAGGCCAAATGTGTTGGTTCTTATCACACTGCAGGTGTAGAGAAGGTTAAAATCTAATGGTGATGAAAAGGAAAGATGAGGCAAGGTGAAAACAACCCTCTAGAGTCTGAAAACACTTTCAAAGAGGGCAAGAACATGAAAATAAAATCCTACTTTAGAGTTGCAAGGGAAATGGATGATCAATTAACACTTTGTATTTGTATTTGGTTTCTGCTGCCTGATTTGTAAATCGTGCTTGCAGTGTGATTCTCCTCCTTTTGGTGGAGAAATCAAAGCCTCTTTCATAACTCTGGGAGAGAAACATAGTGCTTCTCTTAAAGCAGACTCACTGCTGGAAGCTGTCCAAAGAACCTGTCATAATACTCTGTAACAAAGACATGGCTGAATCACTAAACATAATAAAGAGCAAGAGCAAACTTAGCATTCCTGGAAACTAATGATCTGTTTTCTATTAATTCTATTTCTCATTAACTCCTAGTATATGATAGATAAACAACCTTTATTTTTCCTTTAAGAGAAGAAAAGCTACTATAAGTAGCTTTTTATTTCGAAACTATGACAGACAGAAAACATCCTAGTGGGTATTGATTTTATTGGATGGCAGGACTAAAACCTACTTTCAGATGGAAGTAAGGAATGTGAGCTTGGAGTCACATGCAGGGGCTGTTTGACAGAATGACGCGATGGATACGTCCTTTCGTTGCTATGGTGATGGCTCATCTGCTTATATGTCCAAGAAATAGGGCTTTTCATTTTTTCCTCTAAGAAGAAAAACTGCTAACTCATAATAACAAAGTGATTTGTTTTTGCACTAAAGCATAGCTAATGCAAATACCATTGCCCAGTTTTAATTTGGACATGGAATTAATATCCTAGAGCAAATACTATGAACAAATAACTTTCCCATCCTCTACCTACTTACTCCCATAGAATTTTTCACCACAGCAACTGTTTACCTATTTTGTGAACCTCCGATATATCTGCAACAAATTGGATTTCTGGAATAACTGACACAAGCTCCCAGAATACTGTGGTAACTTTAATAAATTTATTTCAAAGTGACATTTAATTTTATTTTTTTACTCAAGCCATCCAGATGTTAGAGCTGAACAGATTTTACCAGCATTTTCTGTCAATAGTTTCCTGAATATTTAAGTGAATTCTGCTCAGCTGTGGCCATATTCTATTTCTGTTTATTTTCTTCAAGTGCCCTCTGACCAGCCTCTATTAGTTGGAATGTTTACAAGAAGCTCATACAGAAATGCACAGCTGAAGCTCCTGAAAATAACTTTTTTTAAATCTACACAAGGAATATATTTGTTAGGATTGCCTGCATTCACTATCCAGGATAAGAAACACCTAGATGTGACTAATCAGATCAATTTTATGTGTCAACCAGAAGTAGTTATTTGATAACACTTGATATCTTAACTATTTGATTTGAGATGCAGCACTATTTTTCCTTAAGCACTAGAAAAATCAGTAGAATATTAAACAAAAAAAAAAAAAGCCAAAGGAAATCATGTTCTGTCTGCAGGAGTTCCAAATGAAAAATTAAATTCTCAGTTAAGATTATTTGCAGATACATCAGTCATGCCTTAATTAAATGTAGCTGTCGTTTCATTGTAGTAATTCTCATGCTGTGTCAGAAACCCAAATAAAATAAATATCAAGAACAACATGATATGGAAAGCATTACAGAAATTACAGATCTATCTGTGAGGCATTGAAGTCATCCTCTCATTCAACTCATTCAAAATCAGAATGCATGACCATGTTATTTTATCAAATGCAGTAGGGGCTCTGTGGCCTCCAGAAAGTATTTTTTGTAGGTTACAATAACAGTAATTGCAGTGTGGCACTTATTTCCATGTGATACTTATTTCCAGATGTCCCCTTGATAAGTTTGCCAGATAGAGAAACAAAAAAATCTAAAAATACATTTTAGTTGGCATGCAGCATCAAATCTGCAGGTACCTGTTGAAGAATAAGCCTATTTCCTTTGAATTAATTGTGGTATTTGTTTTGAATGGTTTTCCCCCAGGGATATTGCATAAATACCCTTGTTAGAACAATGAGCAGCTATACATTTTAAATAGCAATAGTCTTTCCTGATATAATAGGAAGCAAGGACTAAAACTCATGAAAGCAATCACTGATATTCTACCAGAGCCATTCTCACTGCAAAATATTTGTACAAATTCTGTGACATGGTAGGCTTTCCAAGGTTTTAGATAGGATCTCAGTCTCTCTTCCCACTTTATAAATTATATTTATGTTATTTATAAATTTGTGTTTATAAATTTGGAGTTTGTTTTCAAGCAAACATTTTCACCGCAGATTTTTAAATGTTGGTATAAGATTAATAACACAAGTAGGCTAACAATACAAGCATGCTGTGTGCATGCCTTTTTTTTTTTTTTTCCCCCAGAAATAAAGCAAATTAGCCACAGGTAAAATAACCATCTGCTTTATGCCTGAGCAACTATTTCCCACACTGCAGTTCCTATAAACTCACCCATTCTAACTCCACACTAGCAAATAGCTAAATTGAAGTGAACAAATTTAAAGGCTTAAAGGTCCCTTGCCATCCAAACTGTCTGTCTCACACAGGTCTTGGACCTTGCCAATACATTTCTCCAGTCCATATCCAGTCACCTTTGCATGCCATCACTGTCTGGCTAAATTTCAGCTGTTGGTCTGAAAGCCAAGGTTCTGATCTGGCGAGGAAGCTCTCCTGACCACACAAAATGCTGACGCCCTGACCTTGGTGCTGACGTTAGCAGGCACGCACCGGGGACACTTTCTGTGGTATCGCTTCCCAGTGCTGAGAGATCTGTGCCTGGCTCCCAGCAGTGACATTTCTGTTTCTAATCTAGCCTCAGATCCTGCTTTAGCCGAGGTGACGTCGGTCACAGCTGGCTCATCAGAGTGCCTCTGGGCTGCTGCAGCAGGTGCTTTGCTTGGCCTGCCATGTTTTGCCTGAAAGAATATGCTGAACTTTAATTGAAAATTACTTTCCTGTAACAGACAGAACTTGCCCATTTTTCTGTGATCCACATTCTCTTAAGCACGTGCACACACCCTGCACCCCACAGAAAATATCTATAATTAAGCTATGCCTGGCCTATGGCTTTGATCAGTCTGAAATCCATTTCCCCTTGGGCCGCGTTCCTCACTTGCTGCTTCTCTTTGGCAAGTGCTTGTGGATGTGCACTTTGCCTTTTGGGTAATCTGCACCTGCTTCAGCACTCTGTAAAAGAACCTTGGCCAATGATTTTAACTCCCTGATAGTCTCCCACTGCATGTGGCTATCAGGCACCGCACATGAGCACTTTGCAGCTGTCTTGATGAAGGAAAAATTCTGCCTGGAGCAGAATCATGGCATTGCTAGCTGAAGCCCAGGTGTTTGGCTGGACTGGGGAACCAGGCACATGGGAAAGGGATGGGGAGGTGCTGTTTAAGGACAACTACCCGGCAGCTGGATGCCAAGGAAGCCCTCGCTCCAAGTCCTCTGAGGGAAGACATTTTGCTGTTCTTCTAACTACCACAGTGGCAGGAGATCCTGGCAGGCAGGACATTCCACTTGGTGGTGACCATGTGCTTTTGGGTTGTGGAGGGAGTTGGAGCCACACAGCCAAGGCACCAACTGCTGTCTGTAGAGGTGGTGCCACATAGTGGTGGGAAAACTCACTTAGATAATGGCAAAAATTTATATTCTGCTGGGGTAGAAAGTGCCATTAATCACCTACACAGCGACTGAATTTGGCCTCTTCTGCTACCTCAGCATTGCTTTGATGTAAAAGCAAGGGATGTTTCAAGATAAAACAATTGCAGAACATTCCTTCCTACTGTGTTTTATTACAGTGCTTCCTGCAGTTTCTGTGTGTTTCACCTTATGACTGAAAGTATAGCTATAAATAAGTTTCTGTGAGAGCTTATCCAAGTTTGGTTCCTTGAGAGGGGCAAGCTCATCAAACCTTACTATTGTCATAGGTATCACAAATTTGGAAGCAAATATATGCAGTTACAGGCAGACTGATGGTGGCAGCATTTTCTGTGGCCTCTGAAAAGAGCTCTAGCAATTTAGATCGCTGGGATCTTTCCAGTGCTCTTTTGAAATTAGCTCCCTGGAATTAAAAACTATTATACAATATAACTGCTATCCATTAGATAAAAGTGCATTCTGAAATCAAAATAACTTATCCCTGGACTGAAACAGAGAGCGTTCCATTATTAATTCTGAGGAGCACATTTCATTTTTAAAATTGTGCTTGTAGAAAACACAAACTGAACTTATTTAAACTTTTTAAAAAATTTATTTTTGTTCCATATATCTTTAAGAAAAAAAAAAAGTCATTCATATGTTTATTATTTGAATTTAGCTACTTTTCTTAGGGATTTTAAACCAGAAAATTTTTAACTTTGTGTTTAAAATTAACCAAGTAATTTATCACAAGACTTTTTTACTATAACTCAGATAATCTTATATGACAACATTTCTTATGTTACATTAAAAAGTAGAATTAAATACCAATCCAAATTGCATACACATTGCCCTCTGTGTTCTAGTCTGTACGTCATACTGTGCTGGAAATATGAGCTACAAGTTTTATAATTGCACACTGGCCTAATACAAAAAAATAACAAAAATAATTTGAAATAAAATAGGGAACAGAATGCCACTTACATGACAAGCTTATTATAATTGAGTTTCAAATGTAAATTTACAGAAATTTTCTCAAGTCCAGTATGTAAATTTTCTCACAGAGACATGTTTCTACCTTTTCTGGATTAGGAATACTCAACTCATGCAGACTCTGTAAAATCCAAGAAGCTTTTAAAAAACCATGTGCTTTCATGTAGTCACAGTGGTGTTCCAGTAAGACAAAATTTTTCACTACTCACGCCCTTGACAAAACTGTACC
Source organism: Leptocoma aspasia (assembly GCA_013399835.1). Classification (NCBI taxonomy): domain Eukaryota; kingdom Metazoa; phylum Chordata; class Aves; order Passeriformes; family Nectariniidae; genus Leptocoma; species Leptocoma aspasia. Next base: position 296,501 of record VXAX01005151.1, read on the forward strand.
TAAGTTTTCACATAAACCTGCTTAAAGTCCTGCATATTATTCTAAGGACTCAGAAAATAAATAAAAAATCAAAGCTGATCTTGTGACCTGTTACAGTGTGACAGGAAGATAGATGGTTTATTATGTGCAAGGAAAACTAAGATTTCAAAAATTACAATTTTAGGCTAATAATGTTAAAGTTTTACATTTTCATTTATTTTGTAAAGTTTTGAGAGAATGTTGGATAGCTTATATGACATCTTTTATGACATATTAACTTTTTTCTGACCTATTAACATCTTTTTGATCCCTACAGTTAAATGGATATTTTCAGATTGATGCTTTAGTAAAAAAAAAAGTGGGACAATGATATGTGCCTTTGTTTAAGTATGCTGCGGAATTCATTGGTATTTTAACAAAAAGAAAAAACAAACAAGAAAAGGTTTTAGTTTAATACCAATAGGTCTAAGATCCATTCTATTTGTGGGGTTGGCTTAGAAAAGTTTAAGCTTCCAAATAGGCACCAAATTAGTTACTCCTTGTCTCCAGCCTTGATTAAGCTGATTTACAGTGCAAGAATCTGAGTTTAATGCCTACTGCATTGTGTGAGTAGATACATATTTGTCAGGTAAAAGAATGACTGCACATGAGTCACACAATAATTTCATGTGCAGTTCCATACTGGAGAGGCTGCACTTGCAGGCCATTTGCCAGAACAACTGACTCAGCACATGGCTTACTCCCCTGTTATTTCTGGAAAGGTCCTACGCAAGAGCTTGGAGGCTTCTCATCTGCAAGAGGCACAGGACACAGTTATCCGTGGGAGTGGAAAAATTTGAGTGGAAAAAGTAGCATGGCGTGCTTCCCATAAAGGAAAATAAAAGGGATAAGAAAATTATCTGAGAGTTTGCTTAAGGCTAGGAAAAAATTATGCTGCCTCGTGAATACAGGTAGCTGCATCTTAGTTCTCAAGAATTAACCCAAAATTGTATATCTTAAGCAGGTGACACTGCCCCCATAGCAAAATTAAGCTTTGTCAAAACCAGACTGAGCAAAATGATAATTTTTTATTCATGGAGGCATCCTGACTTTAGTTTATTTTGTTTTGAATTCTTGCTTCAGTTCCTCTATTTTTAAAGCTATTTATTTTAAATGTGAGGTTTTTAGGATTGCAAACGTTTAGCCAATGATTTTTATGCATATTTAAAATGACTGCGCATTATTAGGTTAATTTGGTTTTAATTTTTAAAACAATAATTTGAGACAATTTAAAGGCAATCAAAATACTAAAACTTTTCAAAATAATTCCTAATCCTGGAACGGTTATGTAAGTATGGATAGAATTGTCAAGAGTTGTATGCTGCTGTAAAATCCTGGGTGATGTTATTAAAGCAAATCCACAAGATTCACTTATTTTGCTGCACATACCTTTTCTCTGCTGGTTGCCACTGAAGATTGTTGCCATGTGGAGTCCTGAAGTACCCTCATGCTTCTGCAACAGACCTCTGGGCTTGACTTGCAATAAATCCTTCCTAAAAGGGAATTTAGCCAGCTGTCCCTAGCTGCTGCTCTAGATTTGTACAAAAAGTTGTACAGACATGCACAAAAGGAGTGCGTGTATTCATCAGTATCTGCTCATCCAGATATGCACGTGTTGGAAGTGATGTATAAGGCAGCTGAGCTGAAACCTTTCCTCAGGTCTTCCAGCTGGCATGCCCTCATGATGCCTTGAAAGCTTTATAGGATCTATAGGATCAACAGTCAAAATCACTGAGTTTTGTTGTACAATTGTTTCTATTTTAAGCATTAAAAACATTTAGGGTGGGAAAAAATAGGATTAGAAAATTATCTAGCCAAAAAAAAAGCCCTGGATACTTGGAAGAATTAGCTTCTATATTTATTTTTTATGAAAATATGTTTTTGGAATATGTGCAATTTACCTGATTCTTAGGTCATCATTTCAGTAGTAGTATTAGTTTTATTTTTTAGTGTATTTTAATATACAAATTTTCCTCTGTACTGAATAGCAATAAAAATCTCAGTAGAGATATTATACATGCAGTTCATTTACTGTGCTTTCTTTACACTGCCTGATCCTACCTAGGATTACTTGCAAATAATAGAGGAAAAGATTGACAGAGTGGAGGTGTTAAATAATAGTTGGGTGATTTATCCTCCCAACTATTCACAAGCTATTTTTGCATTGAAGTGATAGAGGAATACCGAAGCTTATTGAAGCTTCTTGTGCTGTTGAGCATGGGAGAAGTACATTGAGACTGCTTTTGCTAGTTTTCAAATATGTATCTTACTAATCACCTTCTAATTTCTTCATGATTATGATATTTGGTGTTTTTCATTTAGAGTTACAGAAGAATATCTCTCTTATCTGGAAAAGTCTGTCTTTTTAAAGAAGGATTGAAAATATGCAAAAGGTTGCATTTTTAAGACATGAAAATGGAAGGCAAATAAAGTACGTTATAATTATTATTTGAAATCACATTTTTGTTTAATGCCATTCTTAGGCTTTTGTGTGCTTGATTCATGGTTTGTGAAGGATTAAGGCTGGCAATGCCAACTTTCAAAGTGATGCAGGGAAGCAACTCTAGTCTATTTCTTTTAATTCTGAATAAGCCTCACTCTTATTCCAGAAAGAAAATCAAATTCATGGTGTGGACTTGAGTGGGGAGAATTTTCCTGTATTATTTGCAAGTAAAGCATACATGTGTTTGATGGCTGGTTAAAGGAACGGTTTGTGCTGCCTCTGTCATTTATTACAGAAGTATAACCACACTGGGAGTATAATTCCTGTTGCCATGGAGTAGCAATGCATATCAATGTTAGACAAATTTTAGGATATGAAATGAAAAATATACTGGGCTAGCTCTAAAACAGAGAAAGGGCATTTAAGCAGAAAGAACATAAGAACTCAGTCTTGAATTTGCACAAAACTTACCTTTCTTTCAGAATGTGTCCTTTAAAAAAAGACAAACAGTGGTGTCCTGATGATAACTTCATCTAAATGAGATCACAATGTCCTCCAATTTTCCATAATAAAATTGAACTAGTATTGACTATCATGACTGCATAAAATTCACTGGTAACACTTGAAAAGTTCAGATGTCCTGTTCAAACACCAACCAATTCACACTGTCTTTACCTGCAAGATATGCTGACATAAATGTGAGAGAAAAATTTTTAACAAAAGGAGTGGTGTTGTTTTAGTATAAATTACTTACATTCTATTTCAGTTCATCATCAGAGTTCAAATACTTGCTTTTTTAGAAGCAGCAAACTCAGAAAATTCTAGATTTCAATGTCTGAAAACTAAAAAAGAAATACTGCCAATTAGATTCACTTTCTGTTGCTGCAAGCTTCAAAAATAAGAAAAAACTTCACAGAATCTGCCGTCACAACTCAGTTGAAATCCATTAATACCTTGATCCCTGGTATTAGCAACTGTGCTCTCTGTTGCCTAGGGAGGAAAAATTAAGGGCTAGTGGGCAGTAAAATGAAGCAGTAATTAAAAAAAAAAAAAAAAAAAGCAGGCTTTTCTTACTGTGGTCCATGCCCACCAGAGCTTCACAAACACCAGCAAAACCTTTCAGAGATGTTTCCCTCTTGCAGTACTTGTGTGTGGTGCTGCTGCCAGCACCAAGCCCAGCACAGCCAAGCATCACATCAGGAGATGTGCTCCAGAGTGGGAAGTTTGCTCTGCCTGCAGAGTAGCCACTGTGGTGTCTCCTCTAGAGCTGGCAGAGACAAACATACAGAAAATCAGGCTAAGAGAGAAGGAAGACCCACTGCAGGGTGATTTAGAAGAGAGTAGCCATTCATTCACACACACACACAGACATGCGTAGAGTGCACTCCAAAATTTTCTGTTGGCATCTCCACCACCTAGAAAACATGATGGTTAAACAAAATTAAATGAAAAGTAGGATAACAAGGGAAATGCAAATCCAATGGTTCAGTATAGCTCACTTTGTTGACATTTGGTGTTGACAAAATAAATGTAATACATATGATTTTAAAAGACTTTAGTCATTCCCTATGTGTTGCAAGAACATATAAGTTTCTCTGTGTGCAAGCCTGCAGGAAAATTTTCCCATGGGAGAGCATCTTTTACTGTCTTTTTACTCTGTATAAGTTTCTGTAAACAAATCTCTGGTTTGTGATTCAAGGACATTTTTGGATTTCTCTGCCTGTCTCCTGAGAGTGGGAGAAGGAGGTGAGGAGCTGTTATCTCTGATACTGTAAGCATTCTCGCATTCTGGTACAGGGCATGAAGAAGTATGCATCTGAGCTCTGTACCTGCGCACATTATTGCCCGAATACTTATAGATTATGGAGTCATTTTAATAAATAATATTTAGCCTTCTGAAATGATTGTCAAGAGTCCTTTGTCAATGCACGGACCACGGCAAGACCTATGGCTGTTACATTCCTTACTGAATGCAAACTTAATTTTCATAGCTGCCTACAATTATGTATATGGAGCTGTATCCAAACATACTTGGAATGTATTATCAAGGTTCTCCTTGAATGCTTTTTTTTTTCCAAAATAGAAGAAGAACTGAAACCAAAAATGTCATAGACAGATGATAAACAGCTTTTCTCAGCATTGTGGAAGACTGCCCAAAAGTTGTGGTGCTGAAGAATGAAAGTAAAAAATAAAGTAACTGATGAGACTGAAACGGAACCGCATTTTTAAGAATGCTTTCATGTGGCTACAGACATTACTCCTAATATCCTTATGTGTGTATTTCTGCAATGAATGGAATGTTTTTCATTCCATCTGCCCACACTGGCGTCATCCTGCCCTTAACAATGATCAGATGGTGAGTTGGCACTACCTAATATTCATCTTTTGATGTGACCCTGCACTGCAGTTATTTAGGAGAACATTCAACATTCTTGGCTTGTCTTCCTGAATAGACATATTTATCTATGAAAAACAGTGAATTTGTTTTTTTGTTTGGTTTCTTTTTTATTAGGGTATTGATTTTTACCTGGCAGCAAGGTAAAAGAGAGCATGAAAAATTATTTGTTGAAAGCTATACTGGAGGTTTGATCATATTTTATTTCAAATTTCAATAGAAATGTTACATAAGATTGTGTCTTTTGATTACTGCTTTCCTGGACATCAGCATTCTAGGAGTATGTGAATCAAACACAAGTACTGCCTAGAAGGAGTAATTCAGAAACAATTTATGAAAGAAGTAGGAGAGTCCTGTTTAGGACCAGTCTGACTGCCTGGCCCAGCTAACTGCAGACATCTGTGTAACAGACCTTTAAGTCTGTTTGAGATGACAAAACACCTGTCCTCTGTGTCCATGTTTCATGGACCTTCCATGTCAAAATAATATCCCAATGGGCCATTTTCCACTATGGGCCGTTGTGTTTCACATGCTGTTTCACATGCTGTTTCCCATTGGATGAGTGACAGTTCCACTACTCCTGTCAGATATGCTGTTAAGAATCAAAAGAGAAGAATGTTATAAAAAAATTACACAAACAGAAACTGCACCCATGCTGGTCCTTTCCTTCAGGCTTGGAAGTCTTTGGTGGCTTTATAGCTTTACAATTTCTTTATGGCTTTGTCATATCAACAAATAGGAGCAACAACAATTCAGAAGTACTGAGAAAGGGTGAGTGTTAAAAGAGGAAGAAGGGCTAGATGTTAGATTCTATGTATAAAACTATACTTCACGTGTAGTCACATACATGAATCTTGTAATAAATAAATAAATAAATAAATAAATAAATATTTTCTACAATACTTAAATGGTTTGTACTTCAAGTGTTAATTTAATTGTAACTGAAATAGGAAGAACTTGCACTTTTTAAATAGACCAATAAAACATTAGTTATACTAGCAGTAAAATCTTGATTTATTTATAAGACAGGCTCCCTTTTTCAACTAACAGTCCTTTGATGGTAGCATCAGGGATGATTTCTTACTAACTATTCCTTATTGCTGAGCTCCTCTTCAAAAAACGTCTATTTTTTTTCTTTCAAATCTTTGGGAACAGACTGTTATTGTCAAATGCTTCAATACTTAGTGTTGTCTATTCTGAATTTGATTTCCATTCCTGACACAGCCCATAGGAGACTTCAAGTGCAGCCCTTATTCTAGCAGCTATTTAAGTCCTCCCTTAGCACAGAAACTGGGTTCTTGACATGTGGAGAAAAGGATAAGGGATAAATGGGATTAATGAGCACTTAAAAGAAAAATAATTACTACAAAGGTTATAAATTAAAATTTATATTTAAAGAATAGAACCCCTTGGGGTTATTCATGCTGTAAAATCATATGCTTGTATTAAATAAGAGATTTTTCAGAGTGACTAGTACTAAAACTACTGTATTTCATTTGTCTGTAAAATGGTATTTAATTGATATCATACTACTGTTAAAAAACACGAGCGGTCATAATAGATCATGATAGGACAGGGACATTTCAGAGTCAAGAGCACTGTGGCATCTGTTCACTGGAATGAACAGGTGGCAAAGGGACAGCCAAGCTGATAGCATGGTCAGAGCTGAGGAAGGAAAACCTGGGAAGGGTTACCTGGGATTGAGATGAGAAGGGATTATTTTTGGAAGGAGATGTATTTCTAACAGTTGTTCTGAAAAAATTGCATCAACATCAAAATTGGTTGGGAGAGATGACTGGTATGAACATAAATATTAATGAAACAATTAATATTTCTGCTTTCAAGCTAGGTAAAGTTTATGGTAAGAGAGATATTGCATGTTAATAAACTATCAGGAAAGACTAGAAGAGAGTGAGCAAATTATTGGCATATTAGCTATTCAGCCAGTCTGAAACAGAGGTTTGGGGATCTAAGTGATCTATAGTTGGTTTAATGTGCCTGTAGTAGCTGTATTTCTTTATTCTGAATGTAAACATCTTGGAACTTGAATATAATATTTTGGGGACATGTATTTTTGCATGACTTGAGGTTTGTAAAGCATGTATATACAGTCCATAGATCTACACAATATTTTTATGTAACTTTAAAAACTACCACAAAGGGCTTAACGAGGTTTTTCCATGTTAATTTTTAAGCATCTGATATTGTACAATTAAAAAGTAAACAGAATCTTCTTTCTGTGAATCAGTGCAATTGTTTCTTTGTACCTGTTTAGAGGTCATGTAGGCAGTGCTCTGTGGCAGAACAATTCACAGCCTAAGTTGTATGGAAAAATACTTTGTTCTGAGACATACATCTGATAGTATCATTGTATTTCCCTGACTTTTATAAACTAGCTGAATGTTTGTACATAATGAAGAAGGTTATGTACTTCAGTATAAAAACTTTTAGAATCTGGAAACAAATGTGCAAAGTAAAATTCTTGGTGTGATTAAATGAAGTCCATGTGCACACATGCAATGTAAGCAGAAAGAATAATGGCAAGTAGACTTCATGTCTCTAAATCTCTTAAGTTTGGTATAATTTTCTGCTAAATAGTTGCTACTTATACAATTAAGTCTGAAGCCACATAAAAGACTTCTGACCTTTTATATTTATTTATAAAAACGACAAATCACAGAAAGAGGTCCAGTGGATGAGGTTAATTTTGCAGATCATTAGCAGGCAGATTCACATTCTCCTACAACCTGGATATCTGACAGTTGAGGAATTCCACAGAAATAAAGTATATATTGCTTGTGTATAGTGTAAAATAGCTAATTTTTAGATTTATGAACTCTAATATACCAAAATCCTCAGCTGACATGAATCAGTGAAGCTGTACTGGTTTATATGAGATGAAACAGACTCAAAGGCTATTTGGGTATAACTTTAGGAATAATCTTTTGGAATAATGTATATACTTTTATGAATAACATGGTTCTCAGAATGTGTATACTTTGGTCAGTGTTTGGTAGTTGGGATAGTTTGAGTGATGAGTATATAATTCAATTGGGAAAATATTTTCTATAACCATTATTAATATATGTACTTCTTTGTTGGATTTACTTTTGTTTCTATTAAAAACTGTAAAGGCTATTGACTTATACTGTGAGTCTTTTCCACCCTATACACACTGCAATCTCTCAGACACATATTTGAGGTAGGAATAATATTTTTAATAAGTAAATTCATAAAACCACAAAATGGAACTCTTATTACAGGCAAAAATCTGAGATACAGTACATGGGCTATAAGCCAGGCCACTACTTGGATATTTTTTCTGCTAAGAAAGTCAGCTTTAGCATGTGTGATTTCCCAAGCCTCAGTGACAAAATGACAGACATTTGTAGTTCTTAATTATTCATAAACCACTTTAATGATACTTAGAAAGTGCATTTATTAGAAAATAATTAAAGAATAACATTGCTACAGTTTATGAACAAATTGTTCAAATAAAAGGAGTTTTTGAAATTATATTTCGAATTGGATGACCACATATATTTATGTACTTGTGTATTACATTTTAAGGATCTTTTTTTATGATTTTTTTTTTCAGTGCCATGTAAGGGAAATAACAGTTCCCTTCAGTATATAAAATTAATCAAATCTAACTTGTTAACGTTCCAAAAGTGGTCAAAAAGAAGAAAAAGATCTGATGATTATATAAGGATGCACTATACACTAATACAGATTGTTCATGATAGTCTCATTATTATGGATGATTCATATACCTGCCTGCTAAAACAAATTAGAAGAAAAAAAAGTAAAATCATTGCTACATATTATGTCTATTGAAATATGAAATATGAACATATGCTTGCTTCATATCTATGCACTTGCACTAGCCCAGTAGAAGAAAATGTGCAAAGAGAAAATGTGCAAAGCTACTCCAAATGAATCTACATTGTTGCATACAGTTACAGTTTAAATACAATAACTACCCTGTTTGATATTCATATATTCATTAAAATTCTCTTTGCTGGTAAATATTTAATAATGCCAAGCTTATTTGTAAACATGAAGTTTGCAATGTAGATGACCACCAATAAAACTATCTGTAAGGGTTCAAGGTGTGTTGATAAGATCATATTCAGATTGTCAACATAATCAAGATTGTGATATAGGAAAGGAACTCTTGCAGGATTAGGTAGCTCTCAATAAGGCTGTAAGTCTTCGGTGTGTTGCATACAGGGAGGGGGACAGGGTGTTTCACTGCTCCTTCACAGAGGTCCTTTGGCTTCCCTGGGGCTCAGATCAGAAATAGATGGGAAGTAGGAAAGGGATGGGCCTCTGCAGATGCTGCAGAGTGAGACTCGCATTTTAGGAATAAATCTATCCAGGGCTGATGACTGCTGTAGGACAAGTACACTAGTTAAACCACCCAGACAGAACTCTTAATAATGCAGTTGTGCTATGCTAACCTTTCATACAGAGGAAAATTTAATGATTTGGAATATAAAAAAGCATACCATGGCTCATCCACTTTCACAGAAGCAAGTAATTTCAGATGTTTCAAACTGCACCTCCTTAGAATGGACAGAAATCATTATTATTTGCACCAGTCATCTTTATGTTGACCATAAAGAGTCAGATCTTGTCAGGTGCTGACTTACATTGTCATGCTCATTGTCAGTGAGCAGCTGGCAAGGCTGCTGATTGTCTTGCATGAATCACTCTGACTCTTTTGAAGGAATAGACTTGAATTAAAAGTAACCATTACTGCAGAGTTAAGCATCATTCATTATTCTTCTACTTTTGCAATGAGTAGTTTTGCAATCCTTACCTAAAATATAGTTCAAAATGGCAGTAAATGCAGAAGTAATTTCAAGAGGGCAGCAGATATTATCCAAAGGTTTCATCCATAGTAACTTAAACAAAATTATCAACTCTCCCCCAAAAGAAGAACAAGAGATAAATTTCTTAAAATTATTGCTATATTTAGCAGCTTATAACATCACCAACATGCACATTTCTGTGATTTTGATTTAATACAAATATTTCAAAATACAGATCTGAAAAATGCTCTCCATTTTTTATTACAGGCCTATTCAATAAAATATATACCTTTGGTATAATATGTTCTGTTGTATATAGCAAACCATTTTCATTGTCATCAAAAATATATTTTAGCACTTGCAAATTACAGGGGACTTTAATTCCTCAGATAACCCACATATTGGATACAGTATCTTGAACCAGCCCATAAATATGTGGACATGATACAGATGTAAATTTTCTGTAGGAAATGGAAAGTGAAAGGTCTTTGAGAACTCTAAACTTACTAATGATTAAGCTACTTTAACTGGTTTTATGCTACTTTCATAGATATATAATAAGACATTATTTTCATTGAAAATATGCTTTAAATAAGGCAATTTTTGTAATAATTTAAATAGTATTTTTTCTTGCATGAAAAACTCATTTACTTGTAAGGTGGTCATGCCTCCCTTGCTATTCTAAAATCACTACACACAAAGCAATAAAATTACAGAGCTAAGCATCCTCCAAGGATGAAATCACAGTGAAGAAAGCTGTGATATACTTTATGCTGTAAATCATGTTGTATCATATCATATCATATGATGATACCACAATAGAAGAGAGCTGGTTATTTACACAGTGGTTCTGACTGGAAAATGTAAACAAAGATGAGTCAAGCACCTCAGCAATGCTTTGACTTGCTAGTTCATATCCAAGGTTTTACAATGTTGTTCATTTAGTTCCATTGATAACTTGACATGAGGCACCTGTTTTTAAGGTAAGAAACTGGTCAGATGTTGAAGTGTCAGTGGGGCTTTCAAGTAAACATGAATCCATTCCCTTTAGTTCATTAGTAAACCAAGGGTATACTAATCTATGATCCAAGAAAGATGGAATTCTGTTAGGTTAATATGCAGTTTAAGGAGCTCTATGACAGAATGACAGTTGTTTTCAAGACATATAAGCTCAATAAAATCTCTGGTACAGTAAATACTTTAAAATAACTGTTTAAACAAAATTCACATTTTAACATAGATTAACAAAAGTCTGATGGCTATTCAGAAGCTCTTCGTCCCACTGACCTTGTTGGAATTGGCTTGGAAAATCTCAAGTGTACTTGAATGTCACCATAGGTATAAACAATTGAGCATTAAAAGGTATGACAGTTGGAGCTTCTTTCCAGAACTAAATGCTCTTTCTTTTTAAGGTCAATTTGAAGGTTAATCCTATGATTGTGAATTACTTTTCTCTGCCAGAGGACTTTATTGTAAAGAGAGATTCATTGTTGCAGGAGACAGCCTGTCTTGCTCTCCTTCCTCACTTCACACTGTACTTCCCCCTACTGAAGAGGTCCCTGCTGTCTCTGGAAAGTCCTGAGAATCACATGTTCCTCTTTGTACCACTGTTATAAGTAGTGTCTTCTCTTTTCTGTTATTTAAAGGTGTCTAATTGTTCTAGGTTATTACACTATGTTCATAATTGTGGTAAACATCTAATTATTGTTTGAAAAGTTTATCTGTGGCAGATTAAAAAATAACTGCTAGCCTCAAGTTATTCTCAGAACATCAGTTTCAGAAAGATGTTAAATACTCATCCTGTATACATGTCTTATTTCCCAGTGTTTCATGGGCTTAAGATTCCACTAACCAGACAAAACCGTCATACTCAACTATCACTCCTATTTAATGCATTAATCTTCTTTTCACAGAGATTTAGAACTTCTGTCTTGTACACAAGTGAGATACAACAGTTCTTCCTCACTTATGTTTCTAGAAGGAGTTTCCTCAGAAACTCCTTTGGGGCACTTCTTGATTTCATGAGTTACTGTCTCTTCAGAAATAATGGTAATTTAAATTTCTCTTCCCAACCTTCCTACACCTCTTTTTCATGCTGAAACGGCTTGAGCTGATGAATCATGGCTCTTTTCCCTCCTTGCTGTTTATCCTCCTGCCCTTGGAGCTTTGAAGATAATCATTCAGGCATGTTTCTCCTCCTAAAAGCTATTTTAAAATTGAGAAGCCAATTGAGAATGTCATTCCTAGGAGGGCTGGTGAGGTTTAATATCCAAAAAAATTATATTCGTGTCCATGTTAGTAGCAAAGAAATATAGATAGAGGTATTTATCAAAAATACTAATGAATTTTCAGTTACCTTGATTTTTCACTTCACATCTCGTAATATATTACATAAAGGTCTGATTTCATTTTTTAAAAGAAATTTTCAGAGATTTTAGAATCAGGACCGTAACATGGACAGAAAAAGCGTGTGGAAAGCGGCAGGAATAGTTTTATGATTTGTTTTACTGAACCAGGCAATACGGATACTTTTGATTCAATCTCTTCCTAGGTGCTTATCTCCATCTAAGAAAAAAAAGTAGCCATTCATAACTTTTTATTCCCTCAAGGATAACATTATGTCATTATACAAGGGATGTACCACTGTATAATAGGATCTCTATGTCAAGGCTCTGTAACAAGCTTCCAAATACCATGCAAGGAATTTGATCAAAGTGCTTTCAGTGTAGAAGATATATTTCACTATGACATTTAACAGGAGGTCTAATAAAATGGACACTTTTTTTGGATGCTGTTGAGTGATAATAGTAAGATTCCCATTTTCAGACAGAGTCCACCTTCACTTGATTGTTGTTCGTAATCAGTGGAGAAGGTTTGCTTCTCATTCTGTCTCCTGCATCGTTAGAACTATCCTGGAAAAAAACTTTTGCTGTACAAAAAGTGACAATAATTCTCTTGTATTCTCTTCTGAAGTTCTGGTTCAAGAGTCCATATACTATAGCATTAAGGCAGCTGTTGAAATATGCCATGTAATAACTAGACACAAACAACCACTCTGGAATCCTAGGGATTACAGTTTTTGGGTTGACAGCCACTGCAATGCCTATAAAGTTCAAAGGAGCCCAGCAGACTGCAAACAGTACAAATACCACAAACATGGTTACAAAGTTTCTGAAGTCATGTGGTTTCAGCCTAGGGTTGTTATCTGGTTTAACCCTTCGCCTTACCTGAATAACGAGGATCCATATTCGCAAGTAACAGAAAGTAACTACGGCTATGGGAAGCAGGAAGTGGAAAAACACAACTGCTATAGTATATGCTGAGCTGACAGACTGTGCAAATGTACATGAGTAAATCCTGGGGTCGTACTGCAGCGATCCCACAAACAGGTTGGGCACGATAGCAACAAATGTTAGGACCCATATAAGAACAATATAGCACAATGAATTCTTGTCGCTGTACAGCTTGTCATATTTGAGGCTGTGGCAGATATAGCAGTACCGATTGATAGCGATGCCTGTAATATTGAAGATTGATCCAATGACACTTAGGCCCATCAAGAAGCCACTAATCTGGCAGTGTAGGTATCCCAGTTTCCATCCGTTGTGAAACACAGATGTGAGGACCAGTGGATAAGGGTAGATAGCTACTATCAAGTCTGCAACTGCCAGGCTTACAACAAACACATTTCCTGTAAAATAAATATAAAAAGGCAAGTATTAGTTTTTCTTTTGCTCTTTTCTGTCATTTTTGCTCTCATTATAATAATGAGCAGCCTCAGTGGAACACTTTAAATGTAATTAGTTTCTACTTCCTAGCTCAAAATTCATTGTCATATATCAGAAATAAGAGACTAATTTACATTTTTACTTTAAAAAGGTAGATTAACTTAAAGACGCACCTTTTGAAAGAAAACTGTCTTTAAGCTTCTACCATGACCTGTTATTTGTATCATGCCATTTATTTGGATTTTTTTAAGTCGCACAGACTTAGAATTCATACCAAATCAAAATATTCATAACTTTAAGGTTTGCTTTGGTTTTAAATAGTCTCTCTTGAAAAATCAGAAAAAATAATATTACTAATAAATTTCCAAACTCACATTTACTTTCTTTATTTAACTTCCTTTTATTAAATTAACTAGGCCTTAACTTTTCCAGTCCTGAAATTAAAATATCTTTTCTCCCATTTATATTTAAATCTCCATGACTTTAGTAGGACTTTTACATTATTCATTTTGAATCTGCTAGCAAGTACTTAAATAATCTTAACTTCTAAGAGTCTAGTTGAACACAGAGTCAGTTGTCTTTCCTAAAGACATGCTCTTCAGTAAAAAAAGAGATGCTGGTCAGTGGCCTAGACAGTTCCCAGACAGCACTGATGCCCCATTTGTCTCTGCCTCCAAACTGGAAAATTAAGCAATGAAACATTCTGCTGAGTCATTTTTAAACAAAGGGAGATGATATTCTTCAAAGACAATAGAATCCATCATGTTTTGAGTTCATTTTCTGAGAAGAGATTATATTTTCTTTTTTTAGTTGCTTAAATGATAACCCATCTGAATTCCTCCCAACCATTCTAATTTCTAAGAGGCTCACAAGAAATATTGATGTCACTTTTATTAACTTCTTTAAAATAACTAATACATGTAAAGCTCTAGTTATTCATGTCCATAGATACAGAAAGCTATCAATGTTATCTATACATGCATGTTTATAGGTATGTAAATGCATATATACATCAACATTTGATATTCTACTTTGTAGTACTGAGATTATTCATGGAAGATGAAATACAAGCTTCTATTGCAACCTGTAATAAAATATATTATTAGATGATGTACAATTTCAGTGCTAATCCAAGGTGGGTTTGGTGAATTGTTCTATGCATTTATTTTGAGCATACAAAATATAAACAGATAATAGCAGGTTAGTAGGAAAGGCAAACGTATCTAAGGACCAATAGGGTGTTTTAGCTGCAAAAATTCTCAAAACTACTTTTTAAATCTATTTTTTCAAAATATATTCAAATGCATAGCCCCTTACCAATCTCAGGCTTTAAATGTCCGGTTACAAATGTTCGATCTGCAAATACTGTCAGAGAAAAACATAGAAATTATCTTTCTCTAGATGCTACCTATGCTGTTGTATTTAAATTTTGATACATGCACAAAGTACCACATTTGATATTTATACTAATGGCACCTGGAACAAATGGCCTCCATTAAAAGACTGCTGCACTAGTTTTCCTTGATTTAGTATCTGGATTTATAAATAACTTTCTTGTGATAGTGTCTGTAGCTGTTTCGTCTTTGACTGGGGATTCACTGCCAGACTGAAATATGCTTATCCTGAAGCCTTTGGCAGAATTCCAGATCATTTCAGCACAAACATCAGAGCTTCTTTAAGCAGAAGATGACACAGGAAAAAAAGCACTGCTTTCAGAATTTATCTTTGACGTAGTGGCAACTGATACAAGAACAAGAGACTGTATGGAACTGAGAGCTCTTTGTTTAACTGATGAATCAAGAAGTAGAAATTAAATGAAAATGTACTGTTGGCAGGTTTTTTTTCCCTGTCCAAAATATTGCAGGATTGATGAAGTGGTAACATATAAACTCCAGACACTTATTAAAATGTAATACTTGAAAGAATTATCTTTATATTTGCGTATTAACTTTCTGCTTAGCTGGAGACTGCTCATCCTAAACTTTTTTCACTGCCATCCACTAAAACTTCTGCTGCTGCTCACCATTATTGTTGCTAAAATTGTCATTATTTACCCACTTCAGCCAAATGATAAGGACAAAGTTAAAAGGGTTATTCTCCCTTTAAAATGTGTTGTATTGAAAGGTGACAGTATACATTTCTCTGAATAATTTTGGCTTTGGAAACAAAATGAGTCTCGGAAGAGTAGGCTCTCTGTCTCTGAATCAACCAAACTTCAGGCTTCCATAAACTCATGCACCATGGTTGTTCCAGGTTTTTTCAACTGGCTGCTGTAGGATGACAAACTGAAAATCTTGGAAACACAAGCTGTTTCATGTGAAAATTGCAGTCTAGCAGGAGGCTAGCAGGATATCATAGTAGCCTGTCTTAAAGAAAAAAAAATTAAATCATGAGTCTGGAAATCAAGCCCCAAGCTCCCAGCTCATGGATAGCATGTCAGTTGAATGAATAAAGTGTTGGGTGTGGAAACTGCTTGGAAACCAGATACCTGTTTGCAGACAGGACTTCTAATTTGCCTTTCAGGAAGGGTTATTTTAAAACTTGAGTTCAGATAAATTTTTCTTATGAGCATGGAAATAGTTTTGCTAAGGCAGAAAATTCAAGTAAAAAAAAATTGGCATTAGTATGATTGTTGTATATTTTGGGATTCATTGTTTCAGACCCTGAAGTTGGATCTGAAATGAAGTTGACTTTTCATATGTTAAATAATAAACAATTTAAAAACATGATCCTAGATTTAGGTACCACAATCACTGACAAATATTTCTAATTTATGAAATTCCCATATTATAATGGCATATTGTGAAATTAAACTCTTATGTTTGTAGAATAATTGGTATTTTAGAGGTGAGTATAATGAAAAATGTATATAAGAAAGGGTTAATTTTTGTCTTCAGAGTTAGGTTTGAGTAGAATGCTATAAATGAAACCTGAAACTCTATCATGAACCCTTTAAAAAGGCTACAAAATCAAAATCTTGAATAACTCTTCCTTGAAGAAAAAGTATTCATTCTCTTTAGAGAGTAAGATCACGTAAGTGTGAAAAAATGTGATTTGTGTACCTAAAGAATATATCATTATGCATTAACACCAGTTGGCTGAACTGAGAAGGCAGAGGTTGAATTTCTTGACTTTGACATAAGCCAAATAAGCTTTAATAAATTTAAGCAAATGCTGTGCAGTGGATGTATGTGGGAAGAAAGATAATCTACTGGTAACCAGCTTGAGCAGGTTATGTTTTTAGATGCTGTCTAAAGGAATGTTCCACTAAGTATTTTCACCACCCTTACTGAAAAAGAAGCCTTTCTGCTCAGAAAACACATAGCAACATCAGATGTACCTGCTGAATATAAAGCTGCATTAATGCAACAGAAAACAAACAAGTGTTTTCCTAGACAATTTGACTTTTCCAAGAGTACAATACTGAATGTAAGAATTGTGACCCTGACAGACTATAAGAAAAAATGCTTATGGGATTGCCAAGATGTCAAAATGAATATCAGAGCCTCAATAAGAACTACACGATGTAGTTGTATCAGTAGCAAATTGTGTTTGCAGAACATATACAAATTAGTGTGTGGGTTGTTATTCCCTAGATTTAGTGCTAAGTATGTCCTGAATGATAATTAGAAAGTTTCCAGAAATTTCTAGCAACTTAAATATGTGCAGAATAGTAATGGAAAAAGATTAAAGCTACAGAGCTCAGCTGGTGCTGAGGGCCTGCCATAGAGTTAGAATGGAGAGCTGAACACTTTGCCAGCAAGCCAAAATTGACTAATTCTGGCAATTTTAGGAGAACTGAGGGTGATGTAGTCTAAAGAGCTCTTTCCTCAAATGTTAGGACTGTGAAGTACTCTTACTCTTCTAAAATATTTAGTCTGGGGAAAATAACCTACTGTAAAAAAGGGAAATAGCTTATGTATGGAAAAAACCAACAGTGTTTTAAAGCATTAGGGGGATTCCAGCTAGAATATTTGGTACTCAGAAAATCTGAGTGAATTTTAGAAAAGATCTCATATTGCTGGCAACATCAGTAAGGCTACTTTTTCTCCTTTTTTTTCACAAGTTATTTCTATACCTTTTAATATTGGTTGCCAAGTCACGATTCAATTCACCTTTTTCAAAGTTTTTCTTGGATAAATAATGATTAGGCTTCTTACAACAAATGCATTCCACCAGCCATCATGTTTTCAGCATGTAGTTGCATTTTGAAACACATACCATCATGTTGCCATTAGTGGTTCAGGTTGGACCAATTTTAGGTGAGGGTTTTAGTCTTCATGCCAACTGGAGTTACTTTATCTTTTAAGCAAGACTAAACAGTACGTGCAGCAGTCACTGAAGTCACATACAAGGATTTTGTTTCAGTGGCCACTGTCTCAGACCTCTAATGTTTACTTGCTAAGTATATCTTTAAGGAAAGAGGATAGTGTAATAGGTCCAACACTGTTAATTTTTAGAAGATCAAACTTAGTTTCTAATGATCAGATTCATGTCATTCTTACCTACTGTCTTTTCACCACTTGTAAGATATTTGCCAGATAAGTTAACAGTAGTTTCCAATTGTTTCATAACTAGCCTTAATTAACAGGATGCTTTCCCATAAATTTTGATCATGTTTTGTAGACCTTAAACTGTATTTAAATATCATACTAATGAGTTTATGTACACAGTTTTTACACATCTAATGGCATAAAAAACTTTATTTACATTTTTAAGCACTGGTTTCTAATAATTCTGATAATTCTAATATTTCTACCAATTTTCCTCAAGGATAGCTTACAGATTTTTTTGGCATTATGAAACCTTTGTGATTAATCTAGCCTTTGCTCAGGATGTTAATTTGAGAGTTTATGCTGTTAGCTGAAAACAAGACTATGATAGATGCTCACCAGTGAACGCCTGCAGCATCAGAAACTTTAAATGTGATACCTCATAACTGGGTACAGCATCAGAGAGACAAACTTCTTCCTTAGAGAGGCATTTTGTCAGGCCTGTGCTTATTTAATGATGTTTCCATGCACAAAATGGTGTTCCAATGACAAATACTAAAGCTAGATTTGTTTCATATTCCATGAACATTTTTGCTGTGAATGTTGTTCCATTAGCACCAATGTTTCACTTGTAAAACATCATAAACAACTACAAAATCAAGGCATGAAAGCTGTTTTTGTGAGTACCTAAAACAAATATAATAAAATTTTCTTGTATATGTATCCAGAAACAGATCTTAGCTCTACTCAGTGTTTCTTCTACCAGAAGAAACCAGTCAGAATGCTTCAAGAAAAAGATCAGTTCATAATCTTTCTAGGATTAAATTAATACTGGAAAGTTGTTGTACCTGGCAGCACAGTTTGGGTTTTCACAGAGATAATACACAACAAAAATTAAAATAGTTGTAAGTGGGGACAATGACCATGGTTTCTTAGGAAAAATCTCAAAGTCAAGTAAGGTTACCCAGACAAGCAAGGGTGCAGTCCTAGCTTCACTGAAGAAAGATTTGAAATGTCTAAGAAACTAACAGTCCTTGCAGCTCAGCATCAAAATGGCACAAAACAGCTGAGCAAAAATGTAGGAATAAATATTACATAAGCTCTAGTTACTCCTGGGAGCTTCATTCACTTTACAGATCATAATATCAACTCCCCTAGATCTGAAAAGCCTATTTTTAAACCAAAGGCACTATTTATAAACCTGTCCTGAATCAAGAAGTCCACGTGCACATTAAATTTGAATAGCGTGATGGGCCTGTGGGTTTTTCTTCTCATTAGCAAATTAACCCTGATGCTGCAGGTGGTGATGCAGGGAAATGTGGAAGGTTTAAAGCCCATAGTCAACCTTGTAGGTCAAGCATATGTAAGAAAACCTCCCTCTTTCCTTTTAAGCTGAGAAAAGACCTTGTATTACTTCGTCATTTTCATAAAACCTCATTCAACTGTACACTTCTGTTACATCATAGAAGGGACTTTCAGACCCTCTATCATCTCATTGGCATGTTAATGAAACCAACAGGGCAATTAAAGATATTGCCACTGCCTACAGAAGTAATGATGATAGGTAGGTAACTTGTTAGCACTGAGAAGAGTATTAAATATTTGAGGTTTTAAACTCATTTACAACCTTACTGAAGTAGAAATACTTAGTGTCAGGTAAGTTCAGATACTGAAATGACCTAAGTAACCTCAACATTTAACTCCAGTTAATAGAAATTCAGGGTTCTGAGTCTTACAGGTCTGGACAGCTCTCTAATATACATAACCATATATTAGAGATATATTGAAGAATAGATTTCTTAAAGAGCTATCAGAATAATACATATTGTAATGTTTTCTTTCACTGTGCTGAAAGTTGAAGAAAAATTTACATAATCAGCACAGCATAAATGAAAGATTACTGATGCATTCAGAAAAGAAAATGCTATACTGTATTTAGATTAATTATCACACAGAATCTTCCAGTGAAGCTGCAGCAACAATTAAATTTGAAATGCCTATGCCATCTTCTGGCCAAGAAAATCAGACACATGAAAGTGTAATTGGCAGAAAATGGCAGTGAGAAATTATGTAGTATTCAGACCAAAGGAATGGCTGTGTATCAGGTCCAAGTCGACTGTAGCCAAAGAGTATGCAGATGAGATTAAATGTTTTTACAGATATGCCAAACAACATACAGTTTTCTGTGGTTTTATCACCTACCATCTTTGTCTGCAGTCCCATGGTACACATGTGAGTGAGAAAGCTCCTGCTCTCCTTCTCACAGTCTAAAAATATTTGTTGCTTCTATTTTTGGTGTTCAGTCATGAGAGGAAAGTGATGTGAGTTCACTCTCAGGCACAGAAGGGAATTGAATCCATATGTTGGATGAGTGCTACAGACTTGGGGATGTTCCTTGCCTCTGGCAGTTTTGTATGACATGCCAGGTCTGCTTTGAAAATATCTCTTATATTGGACCTCTCACATGAGAGGCATACTTAGTTTGTACAATGTGGCAGATTTAGGAGGGGCATGGGATATTGATAAGACTGAGGTATTTCTGGGTATGCCAAGAAGGGCAGCACTGTCTACTGGATGAATTTACCTGACACGAAATATAAAGCACCTGAGGAAAGCAGCACTAAAGAAAAGGCCTAGACAACCATTGCCTATTTAGGCACCTAACACAGGGCTAAACAGGAGTTGGTATTGACTGAAGATCTCTTGCGAAACTGAACTTAAAAAAAAAAATCTAGAAGTGGCCAGGGTCTAGGTCTTTTTTAACAACTTCTAAGAAATGCTATTTTTAAAAGCACTTTAGACAGCTCTCAGAGCTACAGTGCACCTCAGGATACACTCATCTTTCTGTTACATTATGCAGTGGCATGAAATATTTTGCTTTGAGATTCTGCATAGTGGGTTGATGTCCAAGATACTTTGCTTTAGAAGCAGCAGCAAATTGAACTTCTATTCTTTTACAGAAATTTCTAAAATTTTATCACAGCAATCTATTTACCTTGGTAACAAGAGTGTATTAAACTGGCACTGTCATAGGGTTTTATACTTATAAAACATAGAAATAAAAGATAAAAGTGACTCTTGTCACCCAGCCAAGAGTGAACTGAGACCTAACATAAAATATCAAGAAGTCTTGTAATGACACTGATGTGAATCAACAAATCCTGCTGTCTTATAGGTGAAAGTTAGAAACCAGGGCAGGCAGACATACTGGTGAATGTCTCAAGTTCTGTCACCCTGGTTTTGGCTCTGGTACCTGCCTGGCCTGTTCTTTCTACAGTTCACTGGGTGGGTGTGTTTTCAAGGTCAGAACATCTATCCCCTTTGAACATCAGCTTCTTCTATCATGATGACAATATTTCAGAGATCAAACAGATTTGCCTGAATAACTTATCCACTTTTACAGAAGGGAATTATATTACCACTTCTGACTTGATCTTTTCTATCTCTAATTTCTATGATTCATTTGGGAGGAAAAAAAATCCTGTGGACAGCCTGTTCTCCAACAAGGTATTGCCTAGATGTTACAGAACACTGGGGTTCAGCAAGCTGTATGAAACCGATTAGAATAACAATATTGCTGATGTCAGAGGATCACGCTACTGAACTGCATCACAGCAGAATCAATATGAGAGTACTTTTCCCCCCTTCAAATGTATTTGCACTAGAGGCTGGAAATATATGGAAAGACAAAAATTTCACTGTTCACAGTAATATCAGAGCTCAGATAAATAAAATTAATAATACAGTTCAAACGTAGGAACTGGCAGAGATGGATGCTTATGAAATATAATTACATTTTGTGTCTGTACAAAATCTCACAGATCTGTCAGGACTAGATAATGTGAAGATGCAGCCTATTCCCTTCCAAATTCTAATATGTATTTTGAGAAAACAAGTTGGAAAAAACAGGAGTGAAGTTGCAACCACATAACTGACAGGAAAGGCTTCTATACTTTATATAACTTTGCAAACACAACATCACTTTCCTGAATCTCTTTGAAAGTCACACTTTTATGTAACAGGATTTTGTAGCTGAATTTGTCCAGAATTTTTCATGGGATGAAAAAGAAGTTTAAACATTCTCAAGAGGACAAAATAATCCATTTTTTTTCTGTTATGACTAATAACTGTATAGCTGGTCATTCAGCCAATGTAGACAGTAGACAGCAGACAAAGCTAGTAAAATGAGTTCATAAAATAGTCTTCCCAGTTCTTTCTCTTAAAATCAGCAGTGGTAAGACACCTGCCAAGAAAGTCGAAAATAGCATTATAGAAAAAGAAATCACTTATATAGAGTTACACATGTGTTTACTCTTCTCTCCTCTATCCATTCTCTATTTGTCTATTCTTCCTTTTCCTCCTTTTCATATTTATTCCATCACCATGTTTTTCCTCTCCTTGCTGATTTACGACCCAAAATCTTTAATTTCTGACAGAAGCCTTTTTCCTCCATGTTTTCCCCTCTTTTCCTCTCTTCTTTGTTGCCCCAAGTTTCTTAGAAAAGCAGACAAGACACAGATGATTATCATACTCATTGCCACCTTATCAGTTTGATGATTTTTAGAGTGTATTCTACTGTGCCACTACCACAGACCCATGTGACTTCAGTCCTTCCTCCCTTCCTTTCAGTTTGTCATTTTCTCTATTGTGCTAAATCAAAAGTCAAGTTGAATGGTCCCACACCAGAGTGGAGCAAGTGAAATGGTATCAAGTATAATGGGGAATTCACCAGAATAAGTGCTATTTTAACTGCAATATTAATGGGGTTTGTTTGTGAAAGTAACTGATGGTACCAAGAATTCTTGCTGTTCTATACCATCAGAAATGCATTACCACTGGAAACTGAAAAATGGGCAAATAAATTTAACTTCCATATGCATGGCAGGAAGGTGAAGGATCGTAATATCCATCTTCTCTACTGTTTGTCTTTTCTTCTTTAGATGAACAATCAAATCAAGGAAACAGGGTATGGGAAAACAACTCTGGATTAAAAGAGAGTGAAGACCCCAAGATGTGCAGTTCCTTTCTTCTGTAAAAAGATTATAAAACCTTGTGAAATTTGCTCTAGCTGCTGGACCAAAATACACTCTTCCAGGACAACACTAGTAACCTATACTATACTCCTTTTTCTGTTGTTTGTATATGTCCACAGGCTGCCAGGAGAAACCTTTACTTAACATATTCTTTTGTAATTTGATGGGAACCTACACCAGCTGCAGGGTTCTGCACCATCCACAATAGGGTAAAAATGTGGCAAGAAATACAAATTAGATCTTAAACGGGTTACACTGAGTTTCAGGAAAATTCAAAATATGACAAAATAACAAAGCAGACAACTTTCTTAGAGCAGATATTCTGGATTGTTGCAGCAAGTAATTAAATGATAGCCCTGGCAATTTAAATCTGTCAAAAGATTAAAGAGGTATATTTTGCCCCTTGTATTATAAAAAAAATTAGATTTAGATATAGGATAGATTTATAAGAAATTATTTTATTAATTAAGGAAGAATTAAGGAAGAATAAATATAAGAAATTAATATAAGAAATATATAAGAAATTAAGGAAGAAGGTAGTTTATCATTATTGCCCTCATTCATTAATCATAGTTTTTTAGTTCCTGTACAGTATAATTGACTCGGAAACAATATTTGCTTGCTTATATCAGATGTGTACTTTAAAATATGTTGCTGATTAAACCTACAGTTGAAATTTTGTATTAGAGGAGAAATAATGATGTTGCACTACCTTAAGTAAAATCTGTATTTTAATTTGTATCAAAAAAGTTGCAGGAAACATATACTTTATCTGCATCTAAACCCCCTTGTTTTTGTTTTTGTTTTTGTTTTTTTTTTACCTAAAGATCTAACTTCTAGTCCTCTCATAGAACTAAAATAGACGTGAACAAATAAAATTCTCAGTTTTCTAACGTTATCCTCATTGCTAGTAGCAACAGTCTATAAAGAATTTAAGATAAAGTTTAACACTTGTGACAGTTGAACAACCATAAATTATTTTCATTTATTCTAAGGCTCCCTGGGATTCTTATCTTTGTACAATTTAGTTTCTTCATTACAAAAGCAACTGTCAGAATAGATAAAACAACAGGAACAGTCTGACTATAAATTCTACAGAACTTTAAAAAATAGTGTTAAGTAATTTTTCCTGTAATTCTTCAGACAAATAAAGATAGGAAAATTTTTTTCAGTATTTCTTCTAGACAGCCTAAATTAGACACTGTGACTTCACTACAGGCAAAAAGACTAAGCTATCCTAAATTCATAGCAATACCTTTACAGTATGCAATTATTTGAGAAGTACTGATGCTTATGCACATCACCTTGTTATTCTGCACCTGGATGCACTATTATACTTGTAGCTAATTAACATATCTCCACTTAAATTTTAACTGAATTATCTATGTCTTGCTATCAGTCTGAATGATGAAACTTTCACAGAAGTTGGCTCTGGCTTGACCAGATCTCTGGAAGTAAGGAGACCTCATTTATTGCTTGTTTCTTTGGTTTTTGTCTTTTTCCCTGTATGATGGGCCTTTTCATACAGAACAGAATAAAATTTTCAAGCAGTAATAATTTTAGAGAAAACTTGTTAGACAAATAGTGAGGTATGATTACCCTTTGACATCATAGAAGATTTCAGGTATTTCCACACTGTGCCTTACATAAGTGAGGTCAACTTGAAGGATTTTTCTTCTCTTTAGTAACTGCTGATATAGAAGTCCAAATTTTTTCAATATCCTCTTGATTATTTAATTAGGAAATACATGACTTTTACATTTAATGCTTATTAGAAATAAAATGGGGTTTGGATTTGTGCCTTTTATCTTAACAGTATTAAATGAAGTTCTTTATTGAGAGCTCTCTTACATAGAGACATATAATTCAGCATACAGATGAATTTGCCAAATCATTAAATCCTTAGAAGTAGGATTTTGAAAAGAAAAAAAAAATGGCTAAAATAATGATACAGCTAACCCTACTGACAAGTTGAAGCAGTGTAAGTGAGCAAATAAGTGGGTCATTGCATTGTTGAATTGTTATTCCTCTCCATCTTGTTTTAGTCATTTGCCTTTTCTCTGGGTTTTACTTTCATGAAGAGTAGTGTAGAATTTCTCAGAAAGCACTTATTTTTTTTATTGCTTAAGACTAAACTGCTTGTTTATCAGTGGATACAGTCAAAAAACTATGAGTCTATGGCACTAGCTAATATGGAAGAAATATATAAATGGTGTTGACTTTCAGTACCCACATATGTCTTCAATACTTATCACTCAGTGTTCTTACCTAACATGTTGCACAAGACTGTCCAGCACAATAATACAAAACTGCTGAAACCTACACTTCTTGTCAAAAGTGTTGGATTTTGTATTATAGCAATTTCAGTGTGGGTGCATTTAAAAGCTGTGTTATGATATCTCATCTGAATTATTTGTACCCATTGATTTTTCTTATGACTCAGAAATCCCCTAACTGAGCACTTTGAGAAACCAAATACAATTTTTAAAATTAAGTTCAATACCTCCAGTGTAAAAATTTGAACCCTTTCACTGTGTGAAAATAAAACAAATCTGGAAAACTATACAACCATTATAATCTTAATCTCATCATGTTATGTATATAATATCTTAGCTGTGCAGATTCTTTCTTTTTTTAATGCCTATTTTATTCTCTTGTACTCCTTTATATCTTTGTTTAAATGTTAGCAAGAATCTTACAGGAAAAAAAAAAAGCTTTTAAGCAAGCTGAAAAGCTATTTATAGACAGCTAAAGTTAGTATCCTTTTAAATATTCAGTAAAAAACGTTTCCAGTTCTCCCTCTGAACCTTACTGCTCAGTTCTTCATCTTTTTTTAGGCACAAGCTTTCTGTGTGCCAACATACTTCATTATTTAACAAAATTTAGCAAACCAGAAGTCAACACTACTACTTATGAAGCTAAAAATAAGATACCCAAAGAAATGTGGGATAACTACCTCAATGAATATTAATAAAAAGTATTTCTATGTTGAAAGGATGCCAAAAAAGGTAGAAGTTCTGTACAATTAGTATATATGAACAATGCCATGTACTTATATTGTGTTACAAAACCTGACTCGAAGTTTATTGTGAAGAAGAATGAGTGGTAAGGAAGCCTTAGCTTCAAACAGCACTGAACAATAGCTTTGCATTTCTTTACTTTGTTCTATTAGGGAATAATCATCTCATTTTTAAAACAATATATTTGTAAAATGTTCTACAGATGACTGAATGCTAAAAAAAAAGGTGTCTTTCACACCTCATCTAAAACCACCTAGATTTTCTTACTTTAGTTTCAGAAAGATTGGTATTTAGCTTTGTATGTGAAAAGATTGTTCAAAATTTTTAAAAGACAGCTTGAGCTCCTCAGAGAACCACTTTAGCCTTTTCCATGTATGAGCACAAAAATGTCTGCTTTAGCACATTAATGCATTTTTTAAACTAATAGCAGAAGAGCTTCCCCTAAAGATCTGAATAACAGCTTTCATTTGTGTTGTGTAAAACTGGTCAGTTCATGAACCAGAAGTTAAATATTTTGGTAACAGGTAAAAAAATCTCCTTCTAAATCTTTTATTGAAGTTGTGTGTGTCCGTTGAAACCATTGATAGCCAATAGTAGAATTTCTTGGCATTATAGTCACTTCCTGATAAACTTGAATTCATATTTTAGGAAAGTCCAAGTGGATTTTTTGTTTATAAATTCCAGTATCTGGAATAGGACTATGTCAGTTCTTGACAGTATTTTTAGATATATTTTATTAACAAGCTTGCTTCCTGTAAGTTTGGTGTGGAAGGATGTTGATCTGGTCAAAGCTTTAAAACAGATCAATCAATCTCCTTACAGTGAGCTCAGTGAAGAAAACCATGTAAGACAGAGAACAATAAAGACTCCCTACATTTTTTGTATTTCTCCCTGCATTTTTTGTATTTCTAAGGCACCTCCTTTCTTCCAGAACTGATTTCTGTCCATTCCATACTTTGATGGTCTCCTGTGGTCCTCTTCTCATTTCTTAGGCCTGATGTGTTTTCTGTTCTTCTCAGCCATCCCACTTCCTGCTGTAGCTGCACGCTCTCTTCATGATGCCTTCCTGTTGGCTGGTGCTTGCTTTTATTGACCCTGCTCAGCTGCTTCTGAGGGAGAGTAATTTCCCCTTTATTCTGGGAGATAAACCTCACCCACAGATGCCTTTACTAACAACATGTGGCAAGCAGAGTGAGGAAAAAGGTAACAAATACCCTTGTTCAGACTTAAGGAAGAGCAGTAGTTAAACTTTTAATCCTAAAGACAGTCCCTGAAAATAACTAAGTCAAACAAATGAACAAACACATCCAACTTTATTCTTCCAGCATAAGAAAGTACTTAGTTACATGAGATTTTCAGTAGAGGTACAAAAGTGGGAAGATGTAAAAAGCAGGACCAGAATCAAAGGAACAAACCAAATATTGTTTAACTTATCCATCAATTTTGGATGAAGGGGCTGGTGCCTCCTCAGCAAGCTCAGTGAACAAAGCTGGGAGGAGTGGCTGACAACCCAGAGTGCTGTGCAGCCCTTCAGAAGGACAGCCTTGAGAGATGGGCAGAGAAATGGATGTACTTTTGATAGGAAGATGAGGAGAGACTTGCCCCACTTCCCTTCTGCCCCTTTGCATTTTGGACCTGCATTTTGGAAAGTCTCTCCACAGGTGAAGCATGAGAGCAGCCAGGTTCACTGTGAAATGCAGCCTCTCATGCTTGGATTCTACTATATCACAACAGTAGAATGGTTATTGAACAAATGTTCATGCAATTAGTTAGTATTGCAATTGTGATTTTTACCATAAACTGCAGCAGTATAACCTCTATGTCCTTTAATAATAGCAAAAATAATTATTATTTGGGCTAATTAATATCCTGTGCATTTTAGCCTATTTTTGCTCACCCAGATCACAGAATCATCAAGGCTGGAAGAGACCTTCAAATTCAACTAGGCCAATCATCAACCCAGCACCACCATAATAACCCCTAAACTGTGTTCCCGAGTGCCACATTCAGATGTCTCTTGAATATTTCCAGAGATGGTGAACCCACTACCTCCCTGGGCAACTTATTCCAATGCCCAATCTCTCTATCAGTGGTTTGGTTTTTTTCCTAATGTGTAATCTGAACCTCCCCTGCACAGCTTAAGGCCAGTTGCTCTCATCCTTTCACTTGAGACATGGCAGAAGAAATCAACCCCCACTTCACTACAACCTCCTTTCAGGAGCTTGTAGAGAGCAGTGAAGTTGTCCCTGAGCCTCCTTTTCTCCAGACTAAACAATCCCAGCTCCTTCAGCCTCTCCTGTAAGACTTGTACCTCAGCCCTTTTCCAGCTCTGTTGCCCTTCTCTGGACTGGCTCCAGCACCTCCATGTGTTTCTTGCAGTGTGTGGCCCAAAACTGAACACAGGATTCAAGGCACAGCCTCACCAGTGCTGACTGCAGTGGGACAATCCCTTTCCTGGTCCTGCTGGCCACACTGCTGCTGATACAGGCCAGGATACCATTGGCCATGGCCACCTGGACACACGGCTAGCTCCTGCTCAGCTGGCTCATATCCAGCACCCACTAGTGGGGCACCCCCACTGGCTGGGTCACTCCCCAGCTGTGTCAGGCAGTTCTATACCCTCCAGGAACCTTCTAGATTGCCTCTTCTCTGCTGTGCTGTATTTCCAGACCACATCTAGCAAGCTGAAGTCCCCCAAAAGATATGGGTAGAACAAATATAGGCTATACAAGGCTATAAACAATCTTAGCTATATGGTGGGAAAAAAGTAGGGACTGCCATGCATTTCTGTCTCTATAAACAGGGAAGATTATTTGAAATCACCGTTGTCCCTAGTTTGTAATAAAAATTTAGATGTTGATGTAAATTTGATTACAGTCCATTCAAGATTTAAGGTTTAAAAATCATGCTACGCATGGCTTCAAATTACACATCAACCTCACATCTACTTCAGTTAATTTCAAAAATATAGAGAATTGGGACTAGAATTTATAGTATTAAAAGACTGCATTAGTACTTTATAATTTATAAGCACATTGTTCATACATAAAATGATTCATTGAGAACACGTTATTATATAGTGACCTTTTAGTGCTCCCTACAGAACCTTGCTCACTGAGATTATTGAACTTCATAGAAATGAGAAGAAATCTGAATCCCCAAAAGAACCAATGACAGAAATCTAGCAGAATTATCAAACCACCATGACTACATCCTGTATTGTACATTACTCACACTTATTATTATTGGACACAATCAAGCTGTTCAAGGAACACACGTGGAAATTTCCAGTAGCAGCTATTAATGCATTTTATTACTTTAGTAATTTCATCTCCCCCACCAAAAAACTCCTAGAGTGCAATGATATCAAAGCAATGCTTTTCTAGAAGAAAATTCTAAGAAGAAATACAAATATTAAAAAAAAAAAAAGAAAACAAATCCAGAAAAAGTACCATCAATATAAAAAAGTGTAATGGGGGCTTAGTAGATTAGGTTTTTATTTTCACATAATATCTTTTTATATTTCTATTTACATTATGATTCAGTTTCCAAAATTAAAAAATCAGGTATAACCTATTTCCTTGTAAAGTTAACTATTCTGAAGACTGAATTATTTTCTTTGCGCTCATATTCATTTAAGAATGAATAAAATACCCCAACAGATTCATTCATATAAGGTTCTGAATAATCCTTTGAAGTAAATTCAAAGGTGAAAAAGCAGATATCTCCATGCTTTGGTTTTCATGACAAAGATTAAAGAAAAGAAAATAATGCTTTTTACAGAAAGCAGAACTATTCCACTATCTGGGCTGAGCTTCGTGTACAGAAATAAATTGAAATTCTGTGTATAAAGCTCTCGTACAAAATACCAGGGAAATTAATTATGGAGACATGTCCCTCAGTCTGCAAGATGTTTCAGAGAAAAAATTATTAATTAAGTTCTTAAGTGCCTTTTAGGCTGATGGGTGATGCTTTGCCTTGCTATACTATAGGATCAGTGCTTGCTGTAGAGCCTTACCTTCATTTTCTGAAGCAAAGGGATTATTTTTTTTAAATCTCACAGTTACAAGGCTGGATCAAGAGTCTAATTTAAAAAATCCTAGCAGCCAGTAGAGACAACTTTGTGTGTTATATATTTTGCTAAAAGGTCAGAAAAGCAAAATTTCTATTTTCAAAAGAATGGCTGCTTTCATTAGGACAAGGCTGTAACTAATTCTGGGCTTCCAGTAATCTTAAGAGAGCTGCAGTGTGGTCATGTCCAGCCTGACCTGAGCCAGCAGAAGATATTGAAGATATGTCACTTCTATAGGCAGTAAATTGATGGATCACTTCCAAAATTATACTGGCTATTTTTATTGTTATTATTATTATTTTGCTTCCTTCTCTGTTCTTTGATTTTCTTTCTCCCCTTATTCTACCTGCAGTTTGAGGCACAAATAGTGGAGGACATGCTAGCTCTGCTTTCAGCACATGGATGCTCCAAAAACAAAAATAATGTGGCATTTGAAGATAATTTGATCACATTAGGACCAATCATTTTGCTTTTTTTTCTCATAAAGATATATTGATGTTGGATGGCATATGGGAAAGACAGTCTCTGAAGAAAAATGTTTCATATTCCTTAGCCTAGTAGATACATGAAAGGATATCACACTGTCCATCACTAAGTGATGGCCAGCTTTTTGTCCTGAAGTTTTTTATGCCATGAAGTTAATAAAAAATCGGTGCCTTTGCCAGTGGCAAGTGTAAACTAAAGTGAATTTGAATTTGTTTCTTATCTAGCTGCTGGAAATCTTCAGATATTATAATATAAATACCCTATCCTGGTGATCTTGACATTATAAACACACGGCAATGTCTCATGGGGGTTGTAGTAGAATTTCTGTAAAAAACTGTAAGAACCATGAAATATTTGAAAGAATGAAAAAAAAAGCTTATGTCCTTTATCAAAACTTTACCATTAAACCTACTTTCAATCTTTCAGGTATTTTTTTATTTTAACTGGCGAATACTTTTTGTGTCATTAAATGTTGGTGCTGTCACTGAAGCTAACAAATCTATCAAGTCTGACATTTTCTCCTGCAAAGTTGACTGTTCTGGTAATAGAATTGTCTTACTTGCTCTTAGTTGTGTTGTGTTTAAGAAGGAATGCAAGTCACACATTAGATTTAGTAGCCTGAATGAATCTTCCAGTTATAGCCCTGTATTCCTGTGGCAAAGGCCAGCTATAAAAGAACATAAAGAGTGAAAGGGACAGTGTTTGTGCTAATATGAATTCTGCTTACCATCTCTGAAAAGGGTTCTGTGTTTGAGAGAAATTGTAACTGCAGTGATCACTGTAGGGAAAGTACTGCTAGTGGATATGTGTTCACCTTCTGGTAAATGGAAGACAAAGTGCGATGGCTGCTATGTGCCATTTCTCTGAATTTTCCTGTGGTTGTATCTGAGGAAAACTTTCAGGTCCAAACATGTTTGCTTAAGTTAATCAACATAATCACAGCAACATTGAGGAAACTGTACATGGTTGCGGGCACTGAGAACAAATCCATTTAGTGGTTTCTCAATGTTAAAGTCATATACATTTGACAATGTGTCCTTACCAAGGCCTAAAAGCAATCATTACTATTCTATGGGACTTCAAATAACCCCAATTTTATTATATTGAAATCTATCCAATAATTTCAGCATAATGCCTTGGTAAAAATAGAAAGTCTTACTAAAAATGATCATATCCTTAATAACTTTAGTTTTCAACCTTTATTTAATTAAAACAAAAATCAGTTTTAACATCAAATAGCAGGAGCATTTTAAGATCTGTGTATGTTGCATTTTCAGAAAGCTGACAGAATATAAATAATCCACTGGTTCTATGGCCTGTTTCTCATCTGTACTGCTCTTTGTATGTGAAGACTGGGTGAGAATGTTCTTTAAATCACCTCATCCATCACTATGCAAGGTACCCACATTTCTGGCTTTTAGATCATTTGGGAACAATATGCACAAACAAAAAAATGACTAAAAAATGAAGCATGTGTAATTCTCAATTCATAATGACATATGCTATCTACTTTAATAAGTATAACTTCAGAAGTTACAATGTTTACCACAGGAACAAATTTCTGTTCTATAACCTGAACAGATATACGTTTTATGAGACACTGAGCTTTTAGAGGTCTATTTATTTCTCATATTCACAAATCCCATGCTATTGGGAGACATAGCAGTTCAGCATATATGAAATTTCTGGCCAGTTGTTTGAGTTACAGGTCTGTGAAAAAAAAAATTTTAGTTATTTCCCATACATATTAAAAATACTGTAGTATTTAATAGGATATTGTAACTGTCATCAGCTGGAATTCTCTTTGTTAGCAACATTGTATTTTGGTTCAGATCTTACTCTGTATATTTGAATTAAAATAATTATAATTTAGGAAAAATCTTTATTTTCTTAGCTATTATTGCTAATTGTCAATATTTTTCTTGGTAGATGACTGTGAACTTGAACAGAGTTAAACACTGAAAATAACAGACAGCTTTTGTAGTCAGCTAAATCAGAGTCACTGAATGTAAGAAGACCTACATAGAAGGAAAAGGTAAGTTCTTCAGAGTCCTGAAAGCATGTCTATGAGCCAATGTGCCCAAATATTTGATATAGACAGGGATCAGACTTGGAGGAAATTTACTTAAGCTTCTAAACACTTTCCTTCTCCATTAAGCTAGAAAGTGTACAGATAAAAGCTTTGGCTCAGGTCCAGATCATATCTGTATGCAAAAGATGGCTCTGGAAGCAGTCACATCCAAGGAGAGTAACTTCTTGAGATCCCCAGTTACTTCTAAGTTTTTCTGATACAAAATTATCAAATCAATCTGAATTTTCATATTGGACACCATAATTCTGCCCGCTGACTTCTTGAGAGCTATAATCATGCTACTTGTGAAAAGCTCTGCAAAGAGCCAGCCAAAGCCATCATTAGGAATATGCTTGTTTAATTAAAGGATGCTATTAACCCAGATTTCTGTTGCTTCACAAAGTTTAAATTTACATTTGAAATAGGTTTTAAAAAATATTTTAGATAGCTTTCAAGTATGGATTAAAATATAATGAGAGAACCATATCCTAGGTACCTTTTTTCATGCAATAAACTACACACAGTATTTACATGCCTGTCAAGCTCCACTCATTGCAAATGATATCAAAAACCAATCTGCTCTCAAAATTCAATACTCAAAGAAAAGTCAAGTATAAAGTTCCAATGACATCTTTAAAAAAACTTTTTTTTTTGAAAAACAGATGGGTATTCAAGAATCTTTTCTGAGCCAGTAATCTG
This sequence comes from Leptocoma aspasia, assembly GCA_013399835.1. Classification (NCBI taxonomy): domain Eukaryota; kingdom Metazoa; phylum Chordata; class Aves; order Passeriformes; family Nectariniidae; genus Leptocoma; species Leptocoma aspasia. The sequence goes on from VXAX01005151.1 coordinate 329,776, forward strand.
TAAATTTAGCACTTCACATGTGCGTCCATGAATTAGCCCACCAAAAATATTTTAGTAAAGTAGAAAGTTAATGACTTGAACACAGTGCAGCTCTCTCATAATGCTTGCATCTCTAGTCTAAATGCAGTCCACCTTCAAAAGTTAATCAGCATTGGATTGGTGATTACAATGGTTGCTTTGCTTTTGTTGATTTGAAGTCTGGTGGACAACAAGCTCAACATGAGTGGCAGTTTGCTGCTGCAGCAGAGAAAGGATGCTGGGTAGCACCAACGAGGGCATCACCAGCAGGGAGAGAGAAATCATTGTGCCACTCTGCTCAGTGCTCGTCAGGCCACACCTCTAATAATACTCTGTTCAGCTTTGGTCCCCACTATACAAAAAAGAAGTGTACAGGCTGGAGAGAGTCCACAGAAGGGCCACAAAGATGACCAAACGACTGGAAGGCTGTGAGGAAAGCCTGAGAGGACCGGGTTTGTTCAGCCTTCAGAGAAGAAGGCTTGGAAAGACCTTATCACTATGTTCCTGTATTTAAAGGCTAGGATAACTCCCTTTTTACAAGGAGTCACATGGAAAATATGAGGGGTGATGGGTACAAGTTACTCCTGCGAAGATTCCAATTGGACGCAAGAATTTTCACAATGAGAACAATCTGGACTGGAATAATCTCCCCAGGTTAGTGCGGGTTTCCCCAGCATTGGACATTTCTAAGATTCAGCTGCACATGGTGCTGGGACATCTTATCTAGACTGTGGTTTTACTAGGCTCTTGCCAATAAAGATTAATCTCCCTTGAGATCCCTTCCAACACATGATTGTCCTAGTGTCCTATGATTCTATGAAAATATCTCAGTTAGGAGAGATGGCTTGGGAATACGCAGAAGTAACTGGATATTTTTGATTTTTTATAAGGGAAATGATTACTGGATAAGTAATCAGCTGATCAAGTAGTCACCAGTCTTCCCTTTCAAAACAAAAACTTAACTTATGTACAAAGTACATAAAAAAAAAAAATTACTGAGGAGAAGTTTTTTGTAATATTCCAAAACTGACCAAAGAAGTGCACAAGCTAGCAACCCAGTGCGTGGCAGTACTGAATCCTTACTGTCATTTTTTAAACTAGAATAGTATGAAAGCTGTCTGTAATATTTGACAGTGGTCTATTTTAAGGAGTAAGCAAACATGTTTCCTGCATTATGAGTTGCAGTGGAAAGATGGCTGTACATATATAAAAGAAGTACTTTCCAATCTACTTGCTAGTCAAGACACAGAGATGACTTTGATTCTTACTACTCTGTGGGGAACTGGCTAGAACAGAGTCTGCAGTCAATTTCGCTGCATCTGAAATGGCCCTAACGTACAACACAGACCTCAGAAAGGACCATCCAGCTGTGCTAGGAATATGCATAATGCAGACTTTAATTTTGTTCATACAGAACTGGTTGTGCAGGCTGGTTACACGGCCAACACATACCATTTGAAGAGTGGGTTTAGTAATGATTTCACAGTAGAGACAACAGAGAAAAGAAGCTACAGCAGATTCAATCATAGCCTTTTTTAATAACTTTAGTTCAGGTTTTCAAAGCTGCATCTAATGTTTGGACTCACATTTTGTGCCAATTTTAACTGGAATTTGCCATCTAGAAGCTTGAGGTGGTTTTACAAATATTACCCACCAATCATTATTTTACTCTATCAGCAGCTGGTGCTAAAATGTCCCAATTGTTATATACAGGCACTACCCTGGGGTTGTTGGGTTAGAACTAAAATGGCAGTACAAGAGAGAATAGAGAAAAAAATACTCTTCCATCTACATGAAGAAAGCAGAATCAAAAATTTCTGGATTTTTTTTTCATATTTTATACCTATTGGTAATCTTTTGCTGTACATACTATGATGAAAAAGAAGGATGAGGTAAAATTCATTGACAAATAAATATCCTAGCAGAAGGATCAATCTTGGATTCTAAATATTAGGTAATCCTTTTTAAGGTTAAATTTTTAAATATTATAAAACCTCAAAAAAAGAAAATGCTTTAAAGTCACTCCTGTCTGGATGTTCCTTTTTCTCATGTCTGAAACTTTTCAATCAAACTTGAAAGAGGGTCTTTAAGACACTGATGTAAAGTTTCTACAAGGCCCTAGTTCCCAAGGAAGCCTTCAGCCACCCTGATACCTGCCAGAAGGATAACACAGAAGGACTGAAGCAACCTAGGGTTATGGAGAGCACTGAAGACCACTTCCTGGCACAGGCAATTGAGGAGCCAAAAGTAAAGGTGCTACACTGGACCTGGTACTTGGGAACAAGGAAGGACTTATGAGGAACTTGAATGTCAGAGGCAGCCTTGGCCGCAGTGAACATAAAATGGTGGAGTGCAGAATCCTAAGAGAAGAAGTCAGGCACAAAAGCAAGATCAGAGCCCTACATTTCAACCTTTTCAGAGGATATGGCCCTGGCAGCAGAATGATCCAGGAGAGTTGGCTGATATTAGAGGACTGTGTATATATGTCACACCACTGCAATAGGAAAGAAAAGAACACTGTAGAGGCAACATGAAGAAACTAAAACTATGCCAGATTTTTCATTTTGCCTTTTTATACTAGTTCTCAGCTACTGTACTGCTTATTCTCTCCATAACATTTTGTGCCACTAAGGATTATCTGTAGTACTATGAAATAGGACTGACACTGAGTACAGCAGGCTAACCAGCTTGAATTGAATTTACTCTGTTAGTAGATTAACAAAATATATTTTTATGTTTCTTCTAGATTACACATACATGTTTCTAGAGATTAAAAACTGTCATAGCTTAGAGTCAAATACCAAAAGCTTAATTGGTTATGATTTCAATACTGGAAAAACACTGCATTTGCAATTGACAGAATCTCTATGAAATAGGTGGAGACAAAAAATTGAAAGTCACAGAAAAGAAAGAATTTTTTTTCTGAATATATACAGTCTCTTCCATAGGGACCTCTCTTTATTCCCTTCTAGGATAATTATTTTAAAACTTCTATCTATAGTTATGCAACTACAGGAGAAAAATCTTGTCTTTATATACATACAAAAAATAATGCTTACGTACATATATATTATATTTTATACAGGTACGTGATGCCAGATTATCTCTGATACAAATATAGAACAAGAAATAAAGTGGAAGTAGCTGTGATAAAGGCCTCTAGGCCTATCAGAGAAGTTTAAGTTTATATCAAGTTAGTTTACGGCAGAAGTCTGACAGTTTTACAAAACTGATTTTTTTAGGCACATTTTCTTGATAACTCATAGTATAGATGAAGTTCTTGTCTAATAATGTTAGAAAGCAATGTGATAGAATAATAGAAAATTAAACTATTTAACATAATCAGAAATCTCAGTGACAACTCTTATTCATTAGGGATATACTTTCCCCTTGTTGAACATACATCAGCCTCATTGATATTAGCAGGAGTGATTTAAGCTTCTTTAAAACTGAAGATGACATTTAATAATTGCATCAGCAATGGATATGTGTTCAGATAATCCAACCACTCATTTTTGGAAATCATTGTCTGGAAATTGTTTCAGCCTTGCTAAGTAGTCACATTTGCTATACATTGTGAATGAAGCTGTCCAAAACTTACGAAGTGCTCCCTTTTATATATCATTCCATTGTAGATTTATTACTTTTACATATGTGTTGCTTTGGTTTATCTAATTAATAGCATATTTTGATTAAAAATAAAGCCCTAACTTGAGAGAGGCACAGGAATTTTGAAGAATTGCTAAGAGAATTTTCAGAAAAATCTCTATACATTTACCTTTGTAGAAGAATAAATAAAAATATTAAATCTTCTCAGTTATTCAATTCATCTGTATGGAATCCTGTCTAAACTCTGTATTTGGTTGTCTCTCTATAAAATTGTCTACTTCCAGATGACTAAACCAACCAATGTAGTTTTAGAGGTATTTTCCTTCATGTTCAGATATATTTACACTTTAGAATATAATCTCATCAAAAATTTGGGAACTCCTGATAAACAACAAACCAATCAAATAATTTTGGAGAAAGGTGTCACTCTTTCGCCTGTTATGATCACCTTTTTCTACCTTTGTGGCCCCCAAGTGTACTTGCAGCCTTGTCTTCTCACCTACCAAATGAGTATCAAATAGAAGTTCATATTATTCTTTACTTGTCAATTCATCTTTTGTCACCTAGTAGAAGTAGCACAGCATCATTTCTCACTGTACTGTAGCACTCAGACAAGGGGTAACCAATTATATTGAGTAATTCTCCTGGCTGACACTTCTATTTATCTTTCCTCCCTTTTACTCTGTTTCTTGCATCTATCAATATGAAAACAGAACAACACATATCTCTGCCCTACCTGGAGTATTCCTACACCTTCTGCCCAAACTAACCTGCTGAGAGCCAGCAAAGGAAGTAAGGTAAGAGATGTCTTCACAGGATAACCTGGTCTGAGCTTCTAAAATGGACCACAAGGACTTGGATGCCCAGAGCTCAGGTTCAGGGGCAAACAGAAATCTAGTTTCTTTGAGAATCTCAATCACATTTGTCAGCAGTACAAACAGCAGGTTCTAATAAGGAGTTGTAACAGAAACAGAGAAAGAAAGCAGGTAACAACCCACTGGTTCTAACACTGTCCTATAATGCTATATGCCCTATAGTACTAAAGATATTCCAACACCTGGGGTAGAACATTTTTTGGCTTAATCTGTGGAGCACACTTGTACACATCTATTGTTCTGCCTGTTACCCATCACTGTTTAACATTTCTGCTTTCTGTGCCTCTCTGGGAGAAAACACCACTGAATTTTCCAAAAATCTCCTGATTATTTCCAGTAAAATGTATTGTGACATATATTTGGATATGAATATTCTAAGTATTTAGATTTTGCAAAGCTCTAAGTGTCCCTTTTTTTTTTTTTTTTGGCGGTAAAGCAGGATATAGTGTGGAGTTCAAGAAAAAAAACCTGCTAGACTTAAGAAACACAGTCACAAACATAGAAGAATTCTTTGTGCTCATGAAAATTAGGATATATTTCACAGAAAAGAAAAAACACAATTTCTCTGAATGAACATGTTCACAAGAACTTATTCTTACACAGTAATTAAATGAACCAGCTACCATCACCTGGACAAAGTTGTTACATTCTAATTAAAATACATTGTATTTTAATGGATTTTCATACTCTTTAATGATTAAATAATCAGACTGTATCACATCTTGATGCTGGTTTACTGGCAGCTTACTATTTAGTAATGAATACTGTTAAGAACCCCATGTCTGAGTGCTAATTCAGTGAATCAATAACAATATGAATACAGTATAATTAATCATTTCCTGCCACGACTAGAAAATCTTTAACAAATGTATTATACTCTGCATTCTCGTTCTGAGAAGTGATGCATAAAATGGAATACATTACAGCTTAGTTTGCATCTTAATGGTCTAAAAACATGGAACATTTTTCCCCTCTAGTGTCTGGTAGTGGAAATGACAAGAAGTTAAATGGATTTTTTTTATTTAAAAAACTATATTTTTTTAACCTATGCCTTTTTTTAATATGAACATGTTAAAGTCTAACCTAATGCATTACTTTGAAATTATTTTCTAATGAAGAATTATTATCAGACCAAACTCATACTGAAATTTTTACTAAAGTTTTATTGTTGACGTCAATGGGCTTTTAATTCCTTTTTAAAATAAGAGAGTGGGAAAAAGATGTATTTTCAGAAATTTCAGATTACTAAAAGTCACATCATAGTACTGAGTTAAAAGCAATTATAGCAGATGTAGATTAGAACTTGCATTGATAATGTGGATCTTTAACTTCTGGAAAAGCTCTAAAACTTTAGATGTATCAATATAATCTTCACTGCAAAGTTATAGTTTCTGGGAATAGCCAGCACCTGTTAGCTTGCAGTCAGAGCCTGATCTGCCCCATCCAAGCTTGCCTCTAAGCTTTATATATTTAACACAGTGAAGCCATAAATTGATCCTGCCGCTTTCTAGAGCAGCCAAATTCAACAAATGGAGAAGAGAAATTCAAGGTGACTGCTGTCTGTACCCATCACAGGTGAGTCCTACAGAGTGCTCAGAGAAAAGCAGACACGTGGTTTAGGGGCTGAGAGTAGGTGTTTTGCATGTGGCCTTTTCCTGTGTGAGGGGGGGGTGCTTTGGGGAACAGACAGAATCATTAATTGCTACTTCCAGTGTCACTACAGTGCCCAGATTTTCTCACAGGCCTGAGAGTCCATTCTCTGAATGCACCCAGCAAGTGGTAAATATTATTAAATCAGACTAAACAATGGAATGTTTCTAATTTTCTGCACTGAATGTATGTTCCTACAGAGTCCACAATCTATTGTACAATTATATTAAAATAAAAGCCTTTGTGTGTACATGGGACTTATCTGGGTTTTGCTAGTTTTTCTCAGCTCTCATTAGAGGAGTCTACATTTGGAAGTCTCTTTTCTCCAGGCATTATTTTAGTGAAAGTTATCCCTTTGGACAAAATTTAACTCAGATAACCAGATTTCTGTAACTTTTCCAATTTGGTTAGAAATGGCAGATTTTGAACATTGTTACCCTTGGAGTTTGGATTTTTGGAGTTGGGTTTGGGGATTTTTGTTATTTTGTTTATTCCTGTGTTGGTTTATTTTTTTTTTCCTAAAGATTTGCTAAGTGTGAAAGAGAGCAAGCTAACTCCTGCACACACAGATTCCAGAAGCAAAAAAATAAGAATGACAGTTTCATTCATTTTATTTTCTAATCATGTTTTAAAATTGTTTTGGCTTCTGGTGTCTTCATAATGATGTTCCATACTGCTGTGTATTTATTGAGAAAAAAGCAACTTCATACCTTTCAATGAAACTACTCACGTTGTTCCTTCTCTGTCATAATTAATAGGCCTCTCTCTTCCTCTCAGTGATTCAGATGCACTGTATGTTTTTAAGAATGAGTAGTTATCCCAGTAACCAAATTGAAACCCAGAAAGAGTTACTAGGGGAATGGAGCAAATAGCAACCAGACGTTTGATTAATGAGAAAATGACGGCTCTCAGAATATTCATAATAGTGCTCATTATTATCAACTTTCTGTATGGCACTCATGAAAATTTGTGATAAAGCTTGATGGGGAATTCTGTCTCAGCTGACCAGCTTTCTTGAGGCAGTTCCACTGATTTTATAGATGTCGCTAATACTCTACTCCTAACTGAGGTACTTTGATTGCTACTTTACAGCAAATTTGGTTGGTACTTTAATCTGTAGACATTTTGGTGTCCAGTTCTTTGACACAATACAGTATATCTCCAGGAAATTGCCAAGGCAGTTTTGGCCTAGAAAACATTCATGGAGGAGAAAAAACTCCTGCATATGACAGACTGTTTTATTTTGACACTCCTATTAAGGCAAAAATAAAAAAAATTTATAGGAATTTTATTTATAAACTTAAATACAATATTGAAGTCCATTATTGTTTAAAGTATTTGGCACTCCAATATAAGAATGAAATCAAGTAGCTCATTTCAGTTAAAGAAGATGATGGTCATCCTCATGGAAACCTTCTTACAAAAGTATGTCAGGCTTAACAAAAATGAATAAATTGCATTCCAAAAGAAGAAAGTTTCAACACCCTGTAGCAAGCTCAGAAAGATATGCTTTAGGTACATCAAGTAAATAATGTCTCTTATGGAACTTCCAAATTGAAAGATACTGCAACTTATTACTTTTAGTGTACTTAATTGAAGATAAATTCCCTACAGAGAAAAAAGGGTTCTAAACAGCTTGATGCAATAATATTGCATGATTTTTTTATTGTAGTATCTACCCACTGCCAGAATCATTGCTAACAAAGTACCTTACTTTCAAAATCTCAAGAAGAAAAAAATCTTACCAAGTGCGGGTGAGCTGTAAAAATCTGATGTTTGTTGAACCTTTGGCTAAATAGTGCCAAAGGAAGTATAAGTCAAATATTTTGCCTAAAATGGCTCTTTAACAAAATTCCTCAGAGTCTGCTGTAGGTGAATTAACAAACAGTTGGTTGCAGAGGGAGCTCTCTGTAGATGGCATGCTAATGAATTCTGACAGGCTGAATGGTGCAAAGATAATGGGCTGAGCTGTCCACTGACTGTAAAGCAGAAGATGATTAAGGTTAAGACTTCAGGAAAATACCCCCCAAAAAATGGATCAAAAGGAACAATTTGACTTAGGGGTTGAACTGCAGGAGTCCAATTTCTCTACTAACGATTGATGTGTTAGTCAAATTCAAGCATCTGAAGTTTTACACCAGTATCATGATTTGCTGCATAATTCATGATTGTTCTAATATTGCCATTCATTCTTCTTTTCCAAATATGAAGGGTCAACCAACATTTACTTCATCACCTTATACTGCCTTTGAAATAAATTCAGATTCAATTAGATATAGAGAGTTATTATTTCATAATTTGATGGAAAACTTTTTCAAAAGGGAATACCCGAAATTAGATTTCAGAAGATGAAAAGAGATTAAATAATATTAGAAATATCTACCAAGGAATTGTTAGACAGTTTTTCTTCCAGAAGAATTGTCATTAAAATCATGGCAGATAAAACGAGGACTTTATGTAAGAAAGATGGCAAGACATGTGAAAAGGTTGGAAGACTTTTTTCAAGCCTATAATCAGTGAAAAAAAAAAAAACGTAGTACTTGTTAGGCAGAAAAAGAAGTTTTACTTCTAGAGATATCAATTTGTTTACCTTATGCACAAAACAGATTAAATCTCTCAGAAATTGCAACAGAAGAAACACCATTTATCCTTTCTATCCTCAGCAGAAAGAAAAGCAATCAAAAATATTTTTTCCCCCTTTTTATGTAATTTATTTAGAGGTTGCCTGCAAAAAGCACACTGAACTGTTCCAGACAGTGACTTGTGTATCATTCAAGGCTGAGTCCTCTTATCATTACTCAAATATCAATAGACCAAGGTACTTTTCTTGGACATGCTTACAAAGAATAAATAAATTCTACAAGACCAAACCAGGAAAAAGGAAACAGAATCTGAATTTGGCAACATATCAAACTTACAAAGCTTTCATAATTAGGCTCTGAGAATTCTGAAAGAGTAATGGATCATTAACACCAGTAGGGTGCTGGAAACAACTTTCAGGGAAAATAAAGCAAATTAAACTTCAGCAAGAAGATAAAGATTGTTTTCAATGCACAAGTATGGAAACTTCATTGTTAAGCCATACCTTGCTGCTTTCAAGCTATAGAAAAAACCACTTATTTTTTAATTTAAAAAAATATTAAAAGTATTTTCTTTTTCAAAAAGTTATAATCTATCATGAAGCAAAAAAAAACCTAATATAATTTAAAACTAAAGATTTTGCCTTCAAAAACTTTAAACATTTCAACATATGCAGACATTTTTTGCCATAAACATAATAAGATGATTCACAGGACCCAAAGTAGATTTCTACCCAGTCAAAATCTTTTTGAGAATTTTCTTCATAAAGTCTGGGGTGAAGGATAAAGGGCAATTGAGTATTTCTCATATTATGTTACTGGAAAAATAGTTACGTATTTTTAGTCTTTGTATGCCTCACAGACATGTGACAAAGGCTCCTCACAAATTGAAGGTGATACTTTTGAGTTCTCTTCATCAACTTCATACGTCATTAGAAGCAGGAAGAGAAACAGCGCTGAAGGGAGTGAGAAAGTACTTCCTCTATGCATAGATGTAAACTCAGTTTTCACTCCATAACCTTACAGCACAGAATTAAGCAGGAGAATTCTGAAATCCAGAAATGAATTGACTGAGGAGATGCTTTTTCAGGGTCATGTTAGTAGAGCTGATCCTGTGTTAGGTAGGATAAGAGACAGATTGACTCCTTGACATTTTATTACAGCTGTTTTCTCTCATCCCTATAGAATTTGACATAGCCAGTATTTTGGCAGCTATTATGCTGCTTTCTAAATTCCCCAGAGATTGAATGGTTGAATAGACACAGAGTGTAACAAATCAAAATTTCCAACTACAAACAAAAGTGTAAAAATATACATAAGCACCCAGACACTTTAAATTTTCTTTTTAAGGTCATGTTTATACATTGCATTCAGTATTCAAAAGCCATTGTAATGTCATAGATCATTTTTCAGCCACTGCTATCTGCCAGGCAGAAATCAAACAGCAATCACTGTGGCTATATAATTTCTAAACTGTTGAAAATACTGCTGTGAGATATTTTTCCATTCTGGATAACCACAATGCAGATGGAGTCTAAAGAGACTTTCTGCTTCATGCAGTTGTTAATGACATTATTCACAAAGCATATACATCAGGCAGATTTGGCTTGACAGTCCATGAGGTAGCAACCTCATCTCGTTTCTAAAGAGAAATGATGTTCCCTTATGACAGTCATGCTCTTGGAAATTTTGGGAGAAAAAAAAAATGCATAAAATGTCATTTAGCTTAAAAGATGTGATTAGGGGAAGGAATCACTGACACAAAACAGTCAATATTTTCTTGCTGGAAATGGTCAAATTTGTAATTTTTAAACCATCCATTTGCCTCTAGAAAAAACCCCAGCTGCTTCATAACATTCATAAGAGCTTTCATATGAAAAATATTGAAAGATGGGGCAAAATGTAGAACCACCTGGGAATTACCTTGAAAACAACAAAAACATATACACCCCAGAAAATTTAGCTAAAATTTCTTTCTGAATTTTGGACTGCAATTGATGTGCACAGCTTTGGCCTGTCAGTACTCAAAAAACAGCATCACAAACTTCATTTTGATGAAAAGCATCTGCCTTTATTAATATGACTTTTGTGACAATTCAAGCAGCTTAGGATAAGCCAAAAGGGGAATGTGTTGGAATAAATTTTGATTTTAGATAAATCCATGTATTTGAGTGACTGGAACATGGGCATAGGAGGCACGTAGATACAGTGACACAAGAAATCTTCCAGTTACTATTGCCAGAAAATATGTCTTAGGAACTTCATTTTGAATACTTTGTTTACCAGAAGAAAAGTCGAGTCATTTGAGCAGAACGTGCCTTGAGTATCTGCATAGAAAACAAAATACTTTTGCCTCTTCTTCTCAAGTATAACTGGCACTGAAGCTATTTTTCCCCCTAGATGTTTAATACATCAATCATGATCTGCTTTTGTGGAGGTGTTGCAATAAGATGAAGACAGAATTATCTGAAGTAACTGAAGCATTCGTGGGACTTGTTGCAAATTTAGTGTCAGCACTCTGTTTGTTTACATTTTAATCTTAAATTCAGTTTAGACAAGAAAGAAAAAAAGAAAAACAAACCAAAAAAATCTTCATAATGGCTTTCGGTTCCAGACACTTCAGTAGTGACATGCATAGCTAAGCACTGCAAAAGCATTTCAACATATGTTAGCTTCAGGGATAAGCATTGTTTGACTGGGGCATTCAATATCCTTAAGATGTTTACGCGTTTAAATGGAACTGCCCTGAAAAAGAATGCTGTCTGAAAAAAAAACTAAACCACAACAACTCATCAATGACCACCTTTCGTCCTCTTCACTTGTATAAAAATGGTCATGTGAAAAAAAAAAAGAAACTTCATGTGAGTTCTCTGTGGGGTGACTATATTTGAAAGGCAGTGGGAACTGAATTTCTAAAAAAGTCCTTAGAACAAACTGTAAAGCCTTGCCTACCTATCCAGGTTTTTCTGAAGAGGACAGAATGAACTATTTCCCAGTCAGTAGCTCCCAAAACACAAAAAATCTTTTATCTCAAGGAGAGAAAGAGAAAAATCACTAATACAGATAATCACATCTCTATGCTTGCCCGTAACAGTACAAGAGGGATGTACACTGTACACTCTTCAGCTGGAAAGTTTTATCTCAAGAATGCCCCTGTGAGTCCAACTTTCCTGCTGTTTTCTCTATTCCAAAGTTGGGGTAAAGAAGCTGGTACTTGCTTTCCACCTCTCAGTTTTTCTGAACTGCAGTCTTGGTGTGTTAACACCTTTGACTCAGGGAGAATTACTTGTGGGTGTTGCTTGACACAAAGCTCAACATGACCCAGCAATGAGCACTGGCAGCCCAAAACGCCAATCGTGTCCTGGGCTTGTGCATCCAAAGCAGCACAGCCAGCAGGGACAGGGAGGGGATTCTGCCCCTCTGCTCTGGTGAGACCCCAGAATACTGCATCCAGCTCTGGGGTCCCCAATGAGACCTGTTGGAGAACAATGAGAACCTGTTGGAGCAGGTCCAAAGGAGGGTCACAAAGCTGATCAGAGGACTGGAGCACCTCTCCTAGGCAGAGGGGAGGNAGAGAAGAGAAGAGAAGAGAAGAGAAGAGAAGAGAAGAGAAGAGAAGAGAAGAGAAGAGAAGAGAAGAGAAGAGAAGAGAAGAGAAGAGAAGAGAAGAGAAGAGAAGAGAAGAGAAGAGAAGAGAAGAGAAGAGAAGAGAAGAGAAGAGAAGAGAAGAGAAGAGAAGAGAAGAGAAGAGAAGAGAAGAGAAGAGAAGAGAAGAGAAGAGAAGAGAAGAGAAGAGAAGAGAAGAGAAGAGAAGAGAAGAGAAGAGAAGAGAAGAGAAGAGAAGAGAAGAGAAGAGAAGAGAAGAGAAGAGAAGAGAAGAGAAGAGAAGAGAAGAGAGGAGAAGAGAAGAGAGGAGAAGAGAGGAGAAGAGAGGAGAAGAGAGGAGAAGAGAAGAGACCTTAGAGCAGCCTTCCAGTACCTAAAGCTGAAGGAACTAACAGGAGTTAAGGATGTGGTTTTTTTGATTTAAAGCAGATTAAGGAGAAAATGACCAAACTCTACCAAACTCTAGTGACACAGCTGTGAGCAATTGCTCTGAGCAATATAAAAGATATAATATAATAGGGATATATTTCCCTTACTATATGATATACACAGTACATAAACACCAAACAGTCTTTCAGTCTGCCACATGTCTTGCCCAACTGTAATACAAGTTATAGCTCTGACACACATCTGGAATGAATGAATAGCAGAGAATTCTGGAATACTGCTTTGATCAGACTTCAAATAATAAACAATTGCACAAACTGAGTTCATAATGGCTTAATTGTAACCCTTTTAAGAGGGAAGTCTTTTTTTGGTGCCTTTGCAATGTTTACTACATAGAAGCTCAACCCATGATGAGCAGTATAGATAAAAGCATGAAATTGGTAATATTATTCCTATTGCTATGTAATTTAATTTTTGTTGACATAAATAGAAGGCTCTTTCATCTTTTTCCTCTGGTTTAAAACATACGTTTTCAAATTGCTATATAAGGCTTGTGGAAATGAAAACAAGACTCCATATTTGTGCTTTCCCCTTAAACTGGTCATGAGAGTTTAAATTTTTTAATCACTGCAGTATAAACATAGGGACCACTGCAATGCTTTTTAGAAAATTTCTGTTTAGAACTGTGCTAACAAATCTTTGAGCCATGCTAGTGGCTTGATTTGTGGTTTACTCTGTGACCTCAGCTCTGCTACTTATTTTCTTCACGGACAAGATTTTTCAAGAGTCTTCTCTGAATAACTTAGCTTTTATGAGAGAGAACATTTGGCTGCTAGTGCAGACTAATGTTTCAATGTAAAAAGCTTGTTAATTCTCTGATGATAATACTTCTAAGTCAAAGTCACTCATTAGTCCTTAAAATTAACATATAAACATCAGTGTCAGCAGAACAGAAACTTTCTAGGAAGTTCTGAAGTCTGCAATTTAAGTGGCAAAGACCATAGCTATAGTAGCAAACAGTATTAGCTTTTCTTGTAGTGATTTTAAAGCTATGCCAAACCTATATTTTATGACTACTTTATGGCTGTCAGTAGAATTTTCACACATGCATAGTCACCATTGACTGCTATTTCACCTTGCTTACAAAGACATAAACAATTTTATTAGAAGTTTAAAAATCCACAAACTAAAGGAGACCTGTAAAATTTACTGTAAATCTATTCACAGGTATCCTGCAGTCTTCTGAACATGATCATCAGACATGCTGGTCTTAAGAGAAAACAGACATAACTGCCTGTAAATAAGCAGCACTGTAGGTTTCCCAGCAAGTACAAAAGAGTGCTTTTTTTGGATAAACACTTTAAAACAATGGTAACTTCTTTGATGGGAGCAATCTAGCAAGGAGAGATATGCAACTCAAGCCTATCTACTGCTTATGGTAGAGTACAGTATCATCTGTGAAATTTCTGATTTCAACAGTATGGAAAGCTCTGAAAGTGTGGTGGAAGACATGACACTCCACCTGGTAAAATGAAGATTTTAGGGCCAGCTCTGTGAAGAATACCACAAGTTTTAGGTACTGATCCAAAAAGTGACAGAAAATATACTCTGGGACATATTAGATGTTACTTGAATTGTCATTTGAGTGAAAAAGCTCTATTTTCATTGAAGATAGGCAATATGAGGCAGAAAAGTCAACTAAACAGCATGGCTAAAAGGGCTGACATAGAGCTAAAAGAATTTCCATAACCTATAGGACTTGTATCACTAGTGAATGATCTTCATGATGTACCGGATCAAAGAGACAAATGGACATGGGAGTTTTAAATGGTATTATATGAAAATGCTGAAAATTAAGATGTTTTAGAGGGAGGTTACAGTATCCAATACCTGTAATCCAGTAACAAATGTTTAGTTACAGCTGTACTGAAAAGACTATGCTGTAGTTAAACCAAGGATAAGCTGAATCACAGTCTCATGAAATCCCCTAGTTTTGCCATCTAACTGATGATTCTCAAAATTATACATTTTGGAATAAACAAAGAAAAAAAAAATAAAGCAAACATCCCCTAATGCTTATCTTTATTCTATCACCTCACCCAAAAACAGTGGTGCAACTTCAGTTGTGTCAGTACATGATCATAAAAAACATTTAATTACTTTAATAATTTCATTTTTGAAGGTGTATTGGAGATATTCATTGAGTAAAACACTTCTGTAAGCAAAAGGAATTTATAATAAAGTATATTTGGAGAAAAACTCAAGTGCTTCAAAGTTATTCAGTTATGCCTTGCACCATGCAAGGTACGTTTACAGAATTTCACAAGCTACACAAAAATTGCTTAAAATTGTATGGGAGGATCAACACTGATTTGCATATGGACAGACTCATAGAACACTAACAAGTGAGCAGGGAGAGTACAAAACTTGAAGATCAGAAATTAATATGTGCAATGATATGTCACAGAATCCACTGAGTGGCAAGGGACCCACAAGGATCGTTGAGTCCAACTCCTGGCCCCGCACAGGACAACAGTCTGCACTCTATATAAAGCCACAAGTTTTGAAGTAACAGGTCACAAATGTGGGAAATAAAATCACAATTTGCTATATTCAGAACAGATAACTTACTCAAACACAAATTCACAAATCTCTGCCTCATCTCTAAAGTACTATGGAATTAATGGCATATAAGGCTTGGGATTCAGAGAAACTTAGCATTACTATGGATACTCACTTTACAGAGATAATAGGTCTCACTCAGGTAAGACAGTCTGACACTGTCTTACCTGACACATTTAAGATGTGAAAGGATCCAAAAAGCCCAAGGTGAAATGACCTTAGTGGAAGCAACATCCCAGAATAAGGATAGTTCTTAATATTTTCTCTCAAAAAGTATTACAGAGCCACTGAAGTTGAAAAGCTTCTTTTTTGATATACCTAAATATGCTAAACTAGGCATGGTCAGAACATGCATCCATCACTCAAATAAATCTCATTATCCAGCACCTGAAATACTTTGAGACACTGTGGGCATTCCTGAGTATTGTATATTTGTCATGATTCATGTGCTCCTTTAATATATACAGAAGTTTTAGGAAAATGGACTTTGGCCAATAGAGTCACAAATACATCTAGAAATGGAAGAACCATATAATCAGTGTGAATTTGTCATGAAAAAGGTTAACAGCAAAGCCCTAAGGCACCCTCCCAACTACAATTTGTATTGATCTTGAAGATCCTAACACAGCTATTAAGAAATAAGAGTCTATACACAACTTAAGCAATGTTTAAGATCAGACAATCAAATAGGTGATGCAAACAAATTAACTGTTCTGAAAAAAGACAAGGGATATTTAAAAAAAAATACTCAGCTAAACAGTGCATGCAAATACAGAGTATAAATATTTTTTAATATTTATTTTTGGGGATAAAATCAACAGTGGCTTAGTGCAACACTGACAAAAGAACCAAGAGAGTAATTCAGGGACACTACAGACATCCATGCAATAGCTAAAGACAATACAAATTCAGAGAGAATAAGAGGAAACACTGAAGAAAGCAAGGGACAGAAAGTAGAAAGATGGATCACATAAAATTTGGGACATAGTAAAAGAAATGGAATGCATTAACAGTATGTTCATTCTTTCAAAAAACAGGTCGGAAGAAAAGCTGCAGTTACAGTCTGGTACAAGGCTTCTATATGGCAGAGAAGTGCTGTGGAAGATGATACTTTCTGCAGTTATTCAGGATAAAGAAACTCTGGCTCATACTGGGACAAAAGACTGTGCCAGAATGAAGCTGAGAAATGTTCATGAGAACATAATGTATTGGAACAAGTAGATACAGTAGCAGAACTATAATGCTACATACAATGCCACTATCACCCAAAGACGAAAGACCAAAGAAGACCAACAACGGTTTAGAAACTGGGCTTTTATAATATTACAACAGTAGATGTAACAGGAAACAGACAGTTGTAAAATAAGAAGGAAATTCATTCTCAGCTGATAACCAATTACTTAGCATTGCACATGCCTCAAAAATGTCAATAAACATATAAACAGTATGGGTTCAAATAAAACAGACTGAAGTCAATTCCCAATAGTATTTAATTTTATTGGAAAATGCTTCCTAAGCTATGCTGAGAATTACTTCAGTTGAAAAAAAAATTGATCATAAGGTCATACTCCTATTTCAGTTGTATAAAAAGGAATTAGGAGGTCATCCTAGTCCTTTTTCTTCTTCAAATACATTACTAACTCTGCCTATGACTTCCCTATACATAATTGCCTGTTCATCTTAAACCAGGATGCAATCTCTTTCTTGTTCTGGACTCTTTTTTACACTGTTCAAGTCTAATTGAAAAAGTGTAACAGACTCTGACAGAACTTTAGAGGCTCTGAAAACTAAGGATCTATAAGAATTTTTGGCATCGGTGGCATCTTCAGTTCCAGAGCCAAAGGCATAAAGTCCAATTACGCTTGGACAGAGTGAACTCTAGGGAATACACAGGACTTTAAATCAGAGTTACTACTTTTAACTACTGCCAAGTCCAGGTTTTCTAATACTAGAATTCTGAAAAAAAATCATGTGGTTGGAAAATTTTGTTCCATACTTACAAAGGACTTACTTTTATTATTTCATTACATATTCTGTCATCTTTTTTGGTGTCAATAGTTTGCACAATGCATACACTATTACTGCTTGAAGGACTTTATAGCATTATCAGGGAAATCAGTTTAGACCCAAGCATAGTTAACTGTATCAGTAAAAGTCACTAGTGACAAAAAATGTGCAGTGATTTTTTTTCCTGGATTCCCAAAACTAGAAAATGGGAATTTCAGTTTCAAAATTATTCTACCATTTGCTTCCCTTCACTGAGATTAATTTCAAAATTCCAATTATATCCTTTCTCCATAACCCCTCCTCTCTGAACAGTGCCAGTACACCATGAAATTTTGAAGGCAATGCTGATTCACTAAAAGAAACCATCTATCTGGACAATTAACAAAGCATTAGGTACTGGTTTAAACAGCTTAACTCCAAGCAGACTGTATTGTCCAGTGGCCATAACCCAAACAAAAAGTTGAACAGCAAGAGTCAACAAACACTTGTCAGTAAATCCTAAACGCTACTGTTCAGAATGTTCCATTCTTTTTCTCTGACTTACTAAAAAATTCCTATCTTTTGAAATTGTTTTGACTGAAGTTGCATTGTTGCTGTACTTTCTTCCAGATACTACTAGTAATAGTCATTAACTGGAATGCTATCGAGCCTATCTGTACATGTAGAAAAGACTTCACAGCTGAACATTCCTGGTGTTTCACAATGATTTGTAAACTGAAGGCTTTAGATGTAGATGCAGAATATATGAAGTGATAGAGTGTAATTTTTAAAGTCATTGTTTCCTAAATGTAGTCACAGTTTAAAATGAAACAGGGTTTGTTACAGAAAACACATGTAGAAAAAAATTGTCTAGGGACTGCAAAAAGCAATAGAAGCCAATGGATTTATATTTTCTACACTGATAGCCTGAAAATCATGCCATAAAGGAAGATCTATGAGAGTATCAAATTAAATGTAATGAATTATAAGCTTTGGCTGGGAACAAATATGGGAAAACCTTCATGACAGATAGAAGAACAAAAAGGACAGTCCTAAAAGCCAAAATCTCAGGGAGAACAAGACAGACGTGACACGTATGCAAGTGCTTAAATATTTAGTATTCAACATATGGACAGAGATTGAAAGATAAAGGTCACATCTGAACTTTGAGTATGGATATGGAGTCAATGAAGTCTACAGAGGACTAGGAAGATGGTTCTGGAAGACAGTAAGGAAAAGGGCAACTGATGCCCTTTCAGTAGAATTTCAATAGAAGATTTTTTAAGTCTGCTCCCCCAAAGAAGCAAAAATAACAGCAAAAGAGCAAAAATAACTGCTACCATTTGTTGTTGAAGAGCTGGGACAACAACTTAAAGCTGCTTAACGCTCCAGAGGAAAAAAGGGCTAGAAAAAAAGACAAAATTAACTATGACTACTTGTATGTATTATATAGACCCTCAGGGCATGCTGGATAACCTGCTGTTTTGTTTTACTT
Source organism: Leptocoma aspasia (assembly GCA_013399835.1). NCBI lineage: Eukaryota > Metazoa > Chordata > Aves > Passeriformes > Nectariniidae > Leptocoma > Leptocoma aspasia. The sequence goes on from VXAX01005151.1 coordinate 348,603, forward strand.
ATGAGCAACAAAATGTTTCATTATCCCTGTCAGATAATGATCAAGTACAAGAAGTGAATCAAATGCATTCCCTTAACAGTGCAATCTAAGATGATCCGAAACCTGGAGGAAGCAAGATGCCATGAACAAAAGAGAAGACCCTCCTGGAAAGCCTCTTTGTAACAAGGTTTATGATGGCATCCTGTTCCATGCACATCCATTTCACAGATGGTGCAGAGGTATCCTTGAGCAGCTCTACTCTTCTGCATGGTAGCCGAGAAGAATTCCAAGTTGGAGCTAAAAACTAAGTTGAATAATTAAATTCAGGGCAAATAAGTCAGGGTATTTATCAACTATATCAATACTTATCAACTATACTTATCAAATGACACTAACAGCAAAAAAACTCATCCTGAAATATTCTGGACTCTGAAGGGTCCAATTTCTTTTCCAGAAGCAAGAGAAATTAGAGAAAGCAAGAAGGAACAGCACCATTTTGAGGCTGCTAGCTGAATGACATCCTGTGGACTGAAATCACCTCAAATGAATGAAGTTAGCAGTGAGACCCTTTCTGTTCACCAGAGAGTAGTACCTTACTTCTAATAACCAGCTCAATAATTACACTGTGAGAGGAAGGCTGGGTTTAAGATTACAGACTAATGAGCATAGCTGACATAGTAATCTATTTTTTTTTTTGCATTCCTAATTTGTCAGCTTGTAACGACTCTTATCTCAGTAAAGGCTCAGTTTCTGAATATAGAAGACACAAAATAATTCTACTTTACAGATGATCATTAGGCAGTCACTTATTTCCAGTGTTGACTAAAAAGTCAACATTTTTTGTTTCTGTAAAAAAGTATTTGATTGCATACTGCATCTGCACTTATCAAAAGAATATGTAGAAATGTTCCAACAAAATTAATCCTTAAAATAATGCTGTAAATATGTCTTCAGAATAGGTATTAGATTAAATGAAACATACTGGAGATGTTACTACTGAAAATTTCATTTACTTCATTGGAATACCTAAATAAGAGAATAGACCAAAAAACAACACAAGCAAATTCATCATTTGGAGATTTATTTGCAAGACAAGCAAGTTTCTTGGTTTTGAGTAAAGTAAGCAAACATTCTGTCCAGTCATCACAACAAATGATCAGAAATTCAAAAGACAGAAACAGGTGAAATCTCTGGGGAACCTGAATTTGATAAGAAAGCTTTCTGAGTAAATATGGGGACAGGAGATAATATGAATACCTAAATATAAGCAAAAGATCTTCAAAATTAATTCACTGCTTTGGTGATAGTTTTGTCTGCACTAGAAAGATGTGCTCAGGCAGCTTTACCCCAGGAAGCATTCTGGCAGCAAAACCCTGCCACTGCAGTAGCTTGAGAAGAGTAAAACAAAACACCCACTAACAATGAAAAAAGCTTGCAATGCAAAGATGCATCACTCCTGTGACAGATGGGATATCCCAGTGCAAAACAAACACCAGTAACAAGCAGATTGCAAATTCCACACCCACTAGGTTACTTAAACTTATCTTGTACACCTCATTTTTTTCCATTCATATTTCTGCATGTCCACGTTTGTAAGGTTCAGCCACATCTTTAGGTCACGTTGCAGATAACACTAGATACAAGAAGTATTAACGAGGTACAAGTGCAAGCTTTGCACAACTGTTTAATGTCCCCTAGATTGTGACAAATTATGCATTAGAAATTCTTACCAGGAATAATTACAAAAGCAGCACTTTGTTTAAAATGATAGTGTTCCTAATGCCCCTAAGAATTGTGCAGCATCTCAGAATTCTATTTTTACAGACTGTATAAATACCAGTTTTGACAGAACGTGTAAAGGAGACCATGAGGGAGAGACCTGAGTCAATAACAACCCTAAAATAAGAGCCTTTCTGAAAAAACCTGACGTCTACACTCAGTGGAAAAATGTAGGGGAAAAAAACCCAAAGGAAATCAAACAAAAAATTCAGCAGCAAACAATTTAGCAAGATTAGCGCAAAGTTGTTCTTCAACACAGGAGTGATCATCTTCATGCCATCCTCAGCATAATACTCCATGGGTATGGATCATCCAAAGAAAAAGTGCAAATGTATGATGGGAGGAAGCATGTCAAATTCATAGGAACATGCAGAAATAATTGAACAAAAGTGGATATGTCAGGTAAATACGAAATATTTTTGGAGATTGCCTATAAAGGAGACAAATATTATGCCAGAAAAATTAAGAAAATCAAGGCAGTTTCCCACCAACCAACAAAATGTTCATAGTTGACAATATTACCAGGTAGTGCAGTGGGATGCACTGAAGGGGCAAGAGAAAAAGGAATCAGAACAGCTGCAAAAAACAATAGTGCGTACACAAATTTGTAAGTGAAAATACAGAATACCCAATTATTTGCTAAAAAAAATTGTTCAAAAACCATTGCCGCAAGAGTAAAAAAATCTGACTGCATTATGAGCTCTACATTAGATATTTAATATATGCTAAGATTCAAATTTCTGTCTCCTCCATACTTACCAGTATACAGAGGAGGTGAAAAGCTCTTTTACTGAGTTTGATGAGGATTACTTTTTGTTAACTCTGAAGTCCTGGAAGTTTGCATCCAGAACAGTTAGAATGAGCTTGGCCAATGAAGATTGTGTGTACATGACACTCACCATGGGAGTTTTTGTGTGTACAAAAACTCCCATGGAAGCTGTCTCAATAACCATGAATTAAAAAATACCGGAATTCTTCTAATTTATCCTAAGAACTAAAGCCAGCACCTGTGTCTAGGTGGAGCAAAGGTAAAGATTTGTTTGTCCTCCCTCCCCTCAAGAACTCTGAATATCATTCTCCTGCGTATGAGAGACTGTAATTTCTGGAGCATGTATATCCACAAGCAATACACAAAAGTATGAGTTACAATGTGCCAGCGGGTGTTGCAGTAGGAAGAAAAAAGGTTAAATGAAAAGGTCCTTTCTGCAAAAACCACCAAATTAGAGGAAATGTTTCTGGATTTATCTGTAAATTCATGAACACAAACTACACAAAATTAAGCAACCTTTCGTTTAAATAACTTCTGCAACATTGAAAAAATCACTAGGATTTACATGTGCTTTAATATAAATGTACATACCCAAGACCAGACACAGCCAACGCTATAAAAGTCCTTAGTGACGGGTGTTGGAATGTGTTACCTCATCAGGAACAAAGAATAAGATGGGTTTATAAGCACTGAAGAGATTCTCAACAGTACAGTTCTTCAGACAAGGGAAAAAAGAAAAAAAACCAAGTAGCTGAAAAATTAGCGGTCACACACAGCTGGACTGGGAAATTTCCAAAGGAACATCATACATAAATGATGATACAATTCACAACAGAAACACCCATCTGTACAGTCAGGCTACAGCAGCAAAACCCCCATTTACTCTGATTAATGAATGCAATAAAGAACAGTGGGTTCCTAGAAAGTAGAAAATGACAAATATATCAAGAATATACTTGTGTGACCTGACCAAACAACTCCAGTACAACTGTCTTTGACCTAACTAACAATTCCCATTTGTAATTCTACAAAGGACAGCACCGCAGTAGTGATCATTGGTGGTCTCTTGTGTTTTCTTCATTCCTAAGTGTGTTCTTGAAGCATCAATTTTCAGATTTAATAGCTTACATACCTACTATATGTGGAATTGTAAATGGCTTCCTACAATGCACCCACCTCAGGATATACAGGTCAGGCACTTATGACCCTTACCTGTATTCAATTTTATTACAACACTATCAGTGATCCAACAAAAATCCTATTCCAGCTCCAGAGTTATGGAAGACTTCTCTGAGAACCACACTTAGGGTGTAAGGCTATGAGCAGTATATCAGCCTTCTTACTCACTGGCAAGTATTGCAGACATAAAAAGTGAAGTGAGACAGGCACTGACCCTGGTAAGAGGTTTGCTATCAATTTCAGTAAAACCAGGATTTCACTTTTAGGGAAGTTATTTCCAGAGATCAGGCATACTCCTGGAGGTGGTGCTCTCCTGCAAAGGGGAAAGGTTATTTTGTGTAAAGACTAACAGAATTTGATATCAACCTTTCTTTGACTAGCAAAGCAACAGCCTAGAGGTGATACTTTTATTCTCTTTACAGGAATAGCAATTCTATGTACTATGTAATAATATTATTATTACAACAGCAAAAGCATATAAACTGACAGAAAATACGTTTGGCAATGAGAATCATAGAATGTGTTGGGTTGGAAGGAATCTTAAAGATCATCTAGTTCCAACCCCCTGCTATGGGCAGGGACATTTTCCACTACACCTGGTTGCTCAAAGCATCATCCTGATGCCTCAGGTTTTAGCTTTTATATTTTTCAGATTCTGTACTACTTTATGTGTAGTTCAGAGCTTTATATTAGGGGACAGTAAGCTCTCTTCACAGAGTAGGTAGACAAAACAATTCCTTCTCTAGCTGGGGACCAAGGACAAATGATCCAAATCTCAGGCCCAAGAACAAAAATAATGGCAGACTGAGGAGAGAAAACAAGAAGGATGGGACTTCATGGGCTAAAGCTGTAATTGGACAATTAACTCCCATATGCTAATGGACCAGAACTTATAAAAATGAGATACCTCATGACCGGTCATCCATTTTGTGACCATTTTGGGTTCATCTTGGGTGTAGCCCTGGCTGGGCTGTTGTGCTGCCCAAGATGTATCCACTGAGGCCTTCTAATAAATACCCACTTTATTCTTTATCTAGCCTCTGTTCTAGGTCAGCCTTCACAAGGCATCAATCCAACCCAGCCTCGAACACTTAAGGAATGTGGCCTCCAAAACTTCACTGAGCCACCTTCCAATGTATCAACACTCTTCTTCAGTTGGGGCAAGGTGATTCCAAAGGATTTCTATGAACACCTACAACACCTAAAAGTTGTATTTGATGACTGAAAAGGTACCATTCAATCCTGTATTCTAAGTGAGAGCTAATTCAGTGACAGATTCAGGGAAGGTTCAGAGATGTAATATGGAATAATGGGAATGTGGACAAGAACCTAGGTTTTAAAAAGTAGATTAAAATTATGTGAACTTGCATGTTAGTTGCAGCACATTGCAATACTCAAATTACAGAAGGCAGACCTCAGCATTACACTGTCAGAGATAATCTGGAGACACCTTTAATGTAAATAGTTTCTATAATTAAGACAGGGCATGTTAATATAAAATACACAAACTTTTTTTATTTAAAGACCATGAATTCTTCATCCAAAATAAAACAAAAACGCAACTGAAGTAAATTATTAATTTACACTTGTGCAAACTTTGATTCTTATTAATATACAACTCCCATATTTCCAAAGTATTCCTAATAAAAATGTCACACCCTAACAGTACTGGACTCTTTTACCTGTGAAAATGAAAATATTTTCATCTCCCAAATACAGACAGGGAGATGAATGTGTCCTTAAAAATCAAGTTAGACTAAGGAGTAGAAAACTGTTTATCAGTCATTCTGGAAAACACAAACATAAAATGAAACCTGTAGTCATTACTGGGGAAAAAGAATATTCATAATTTTTTTCCCAGAGTGCAAAGACCTGGTGAAATTTCTGCATGGTGTGACCGGATATCAATTTTCAAAGCTGATCCCTGTAGTCATGCCTATTCACCACTTTGGTTCGTCTCCACAGAGTTGGCCACTTTGTCTGGCTAAGTGACCAAGTTCTGGCAGCTGCAACATAACCTCAGTAGGCTTATACTTGGTGCAGCTGAAACAGCTGACTTAAAAAGAAGTCACATTGACCTCAGTACCAAGCACAGAGCTGACTTCTGTCAGCACAGGGGCAAACCACCTCTGCTCGGTAACCTCTCCCTGAATACAAATCAGTTTTGCTAACCTTACATCGACAGCCAAAAACAAACCCCCAACAAAAACAACTCCACAGTGATATGATATAAATAGATCTTATACTTCAGCACCACATGTAGAATATCATGTACACATCATGCTGAATGGGGTTTCTGTAGGCCTAAATGAAAAAAGTACATATCCAGTCCAACTTTCACAATAAAGGTAGCTGAACGATCAGTTTAAAGGTGTTAACTGAAAAGGTAATTAATCTGAAACCATCCATAAACATTTCCACCTGCTTAGTCTGTGTTTGACTAGAGAATTTCAGTGCTTGGTCATGCATTTGCTTAAAATTTGTTTAAAACACTCAAGTGTTTAAAATTGGCTGCTTCTATTTTCTCTCATTTTAGAGAACAGGGGTTCTTAGGATAGGGTAGAGAGTCCAAATGAAGTATTGAAGGACTTTAGGGGAATTCTAGCAATGGAAAAGATGAGTCCTCCACAACCAAGAAAACCCAACCCACCACCATGCCCAAAACCCAAATGATCAATTTTAAGTTCCCAACTCAAGCACAGGATTCTCTGATATAATCAAGACCTGAATTTTTATAAAGGCCAGTAGTCTAATACCTATTCTTCAAAAAGCCTATTTAATTATCCAACCTGGTACTGTATGAGGAAACTTATAAAATTAAAAGAATGAGCTGAAAATTTTTACTTCTGGTGTTAAGTGCTTCTTCAAGGAAGGGAAGTTTGCCTCTTCATTAAAATAACCTATAGAACATGAAACCTTTTACACATAATGGTCAGCAACTATCACAAATCTACTTAGAAGCTACAGAAGTCACTATCTAAATGTTGTAAACAGCTTTGCTGATTACTTTCAGTTTCTGCTCTACTTGAAAAAAAAAATATTAAGCTTGCAGCATGCTTGTCAGTGGAATTTAGGTGCACAGGTGAAGTTCATTTGCATATTTTATCTATTCTTGAAAAGTAAGCAAGAAGTTAATCAGACCTTTTTTCTGTCATTTAAGGCAGAAACCTTGATTATCCCACCTGTCTACCTCTGACTTCAGGAGGGCTAGATTGGGAAGAACTTTGGATTTGTTCAGTAGCAGCATTTGTATTATAGTCACAAGCATTACTTAACTACACACATTAAATACATGTTTATTTGTTCATTCAATAAGTAATCATTTTCTGCATTGTTAACAGTTTGTGTTCTGTTTTCCTGAGGAATTCTTAGTAACACCTGTCCTCCTGAAATAGAGGTCTGTAATTGTTTCTCAGGAGTGGGAACGTGGTATTTCAGGCAGCTCAGAGATGTAACTAGAAGAAAAATTGCCAACAGCAAAGGGGACAAGTTCTTGTTGATGTTGCAAAACTAAACTGTGATGCATAGCATTCAATTGACACTGTAAAGTTTTTACTGCCCTAGGAAAGCCTCACCAGAGAAACAGAATGGACGCTGACACACCACCACTGGATGCCTACTCTTGGTAGCATTTTCTGTCACTAACCTAGACTTGCTGATGTCTGGCCGCTGGAAAGACATGAAGTGTCTATGTTATGAAAGAAAAGTGGATAGGGTAAAAAGAAATAGCAAGGAGATAAGAGCAGAAGCAAATCAGATACTGCTGATGAAAAAACTAAAGATGAAAAAAAATTATGAGAAAAGGGAAAACTCCTCAAAAATAACCTAAAAAAGACAGCAAATAGTAGAGCATATGAGTATCTCTGCCCACTGGCAGCAGCTAACTAGAAAAGCAATGTCTCTAAAAGCTTCAAAATGTAGAATCTTGCAAAAAGAATAGATACCCTGAGCTTGACAGACACATTAGTAAGAATAAATTATTAATTATTTGAAATACTCACCTCTACCTTTGTGTCACTAACAGCACAGCACCATTTAAACAAGCCTTTGAAGTAAACCTATGATTCAGTAAATTATTCAATCAAAACCAGTCTGAGGGACAACTTTATTGAAACTGTATTTTTATGCTCACTTCTGTTCAACAATTGGCAAAATTCAGCATCTCCTCTATACATTTTCCCTTCTCCCAAACATCTTACCATTTTTAATACTGGAAGTTATTAATTTATGAAATAATGTTCATTGCCATCAACATCTCAGTTTTTATCAGAACCCTGAATTTGTGCTATAACTTGATCTTCTAAGCTCTCTTCCTTGAGTCAAGTATTTGTCGGGCTACCCATAGTCTCTCAGGGCACAAAATGAAGTCCAAGGTTCACCTGTGACAAAAAGAACGATTTCATTAGTCTCAATTCACAACAGGAGTTTCATTTATTAGATAAAACAAGCATTACTAGAGCATTTAACATTATAATTTTAAAACTAAAGAACAAAACATCATCAAGAACAACATTTTTCTGAAAAGGCTGATGATATCTCCAATCTGGTTATCAAAAGATAGCTCCATCCTTATTTTTAATTTTTTATCCTAGAAAGTGCATTAAGAGAGGAGAGCACTCTCTTCAACTAGATTCTTACACTGCTTAAATCAAAACCCAGGGCCAGTTTGAAAAGCCTCCAAAATTAAATTCTTACTGATAGATTCCCAACCCTAATTCTGCAATGGCTGTAATATTTAGCAAAGAATGAAGAAAAAAATCCTAAGTAGCTGTGTTACTTAGTTCTTTCAAGAGTGACTTCACCGATCTCAAGATATCTTAGAGAGATTACCCTTGAGTTCATTGTATTCTTTTGAGCACTCACAGAGCTGTCTTCACAGAACTCTTGGGATCTAAAACAGGTGAGGCAGATTGAGCATACGAACATGGGGGTTTTTTGCCTTCATCACTACCATCTCATTCAGAAAAGTAGTTACCACACATAGGTAAATTTAAGCATGTGTGCAGTCCTAGTGAAATTAACTGTATCTTGTTGCCCTGGGGCCTCAGCAATGTCAAACTTCCTCTACGCCTTCTTCCTAGTAACTAAGTTTTAGCAACAAAGCATTTGGGCCAAGGACATGGAAAACTAGAAAAAAAACCAACAAAACCCCAAATAGACCTAGCACAGCACAGAGATCACTGAGAACCAAGTGAATGCAGCTTTCTGCCCTGATTTGGAAGGTGCCAGTTACCAGCTTGGTACTGGTCCCCGGATTATCCCAACCCATGGCAAGTGTTGGCAGACAGGGCAGGCACACAAGAGTGAGGGCGAGACTGCTGGGGCTCCCTTTCCTCACTGGACTCTGTTGGAGGGGGCAGTCAGGGAACCTTTGGACCTCAGCACAAAAAGCATTCAGAAAAAAAGCAACCCACCAGGCCAAGAGGACAGTTTCAAAAGGAAGAGAAAGAAGAGCAAGAGGTGTAATGCAATTCAAGAAAACTTTCTTCACTGACTTTAAGAATGGTCCAGTCCTGCAATCACTGAGCACCCAAATCCACCTGTCACCAAAAGAACAGGTGTGTGTTGACATTTTAATGTCACTACCAGAAAACTAATCTCCATAGTCAAAGACTTAGAACTGCTCCCTCACCTTGTTCTTGATGCATTGTTTTTCTGGGTGTGGGTAACAACAAAGGCATAAGGATAGCAGCAATCACCAAATTTGTGTGTAGTATTACATAAATCACTTAAATTATCGCCTCAGTTTTCTGAGATGCTCTGATTTGTGACAGTTTCAAGCAAAAATTCCACTTGTTAAAAGTACCAACAGTTTTTCAATACACCTTCCCTAAGGCTAGTTATTGCATCTTCCCAGGGTGGATCTGGCTGAATGACCTTATTTCTGATCTATGAATATTTATAAGGGTAAATGAGACACGGATTTACACAAAACGTTTTTTTTTAATTATCTATTCTCATTCTTTTTAAAAATTAGTTATTAAAGGAGACACATCAGTTTAAAGTTCAAGCTGCATGAATATGCTACCAAGTCATTAAAATCCTTATGCCTTGAATGTTTCCCTTGAACTTTGTTTCAAAGTTAAAAGATTACAGATATCATAAACCAAATTCAGTCTTTGTGTAGGTCAGCTTTAAATTGCAGCTGTTCCCATCAGGACTGAATTGGTGTCAGGCACCTCTTGGATTACAAGCCACCATAAAAGAAATAACAGACCAGAACTATGAAACTTATTACAAGTCAAGTACATTAAATAAAAGAGGATCCTACCAGTTGCATCATCAGCTTCTGTGTCTAGAAGAGCATCTACTGAAGCCATGCTTGTGCCTATGAAGGAGTCTGTAGTATCAGACACTCCTCGCTTGCTGAGACAAACTTCTTTGAGTTACTGACTTCTCTGCTTTGATCTGTGTCTTTTACTAACCTTCTGACTGTCAGGAAGGTTACACCACTTGTTGAGAAGGTTTTTCTAGGCCTTCCTACTATTCCCCAATGCACTTTTTAAATCGTAAGTCCACAGGTTCAATTTGTAGTATCTTCCAATACATATGTATATAACAGAGTAGGACAGAGATGAAAGATGTTTTCCCCCACCAAATCCACCTTTTTGTGAAAGGGTTAAATACTCCTTATTTCTGTTAGTCCTCTCTTGCAAAGAGGGAAGAAAATCTTCAGTGAGATACATTTTCTTCAGGAGGCATCTTCTGTTCCTCCCTGACCTTTTTCCAGTGGAATTTTCATCCTGTGTCCTTTTTCCTCAATAAATGTACCAGCAAGACTTAATTAATATAAGTTGTTGCAAAAGTAGAAGTTTCTTTCTTATTACATTTCTGTAAAAAGTCATAACTGCCTTTGGCATTACCAAGTTACAAATTAGTTGTATGGATAAATCAGATTATTTTCAATGTAGTCTCTTCCTGAATAATCTGAATTAGGATAAACAAGACTTGGGAGACTTTAGTCTTCAAATTTACAAATATTAGGCCAGGGTCTTCTAAATACTTACTCCCTGTTACAAATTTATTTGCCTGAGTAAGCCCTTCCTAATTGAAGGCCCGATTTAATAGTGGTGCTCACATAAATAAAGTTATTCCCTGGCACAGGTTTTCACAGGATTAGTCAAGAACACTTAGAACACCTTTTTAAAACTTGTGTTATTCACAAAGATTCCTTTAATCCAATTACTAAACCCCCACCTCATATTTTCAAGAAAAAAACCCCCGAACTTAAGAACTTTATAAAGCTTGCTCCTATTTTTCTCCTAAATCAAGACTATAAACTATTTACATTGTACCAAGTATTTACTTGTTACAGTTAATCCTTAATTTCAGGGGGTCAAGCAGCATCTAGTTCATGGTCCAGTCTCAAACAATTTATGTTCAGAAGAATGGTCTACTCTCCTAGCTGTTGGCAGTTTATTGCAGTTCTTATCAGTCACTATGACAGAAAAGGCAAGAACAAGAAATGCAGTAAGAGTGAGCAAGTGAGCACGTGTTGAGATTCAGGAGGGATTACATGATATCTACAGCAGAGGGTATGCACACACACAGAGCCCAAGGATTCAGTTTTGTCTCCAGAAAAAAGACACCATGTTTATTTCAGACTTTACCAGACTTGTCCATATTGCAAACTACCCACAGAAGTGCTAAACCATAGACTTATTAATTAAGGAGGAGGAGAGTATCACTCATTCCCCTAGAGTAACCCAAGTAATATGCCTGTCTCAACCTTTTCTCCCTCCACCTAAAAATCTTCCAGGGAAGAAGGGTAGTCAAGTGCTCACTTGGACTTCTGGAGTTGGAGTCTCCTCTCAACCACATGCTATTGCACGTGTTATCCCATGAGCTCCCAGCGAATGAGATTTCTGCCAATGAAAGCAGGAAGGTAATATAGCTTTCAGAATTTACATCAGTGGCAATTGTAGGGAGGAAAAAATTAAAATCTGTTACTCTTCATTTTGATCTTGAGTGTGGCATTTCACTATGGCTGAAGCAGGTAATCCACTTGAGTTACCTGAACTAACCTTAGAAAGATAAGCATGCCACTATTTGCCAGAGTCCAATACTAGATACCTTTCTTAGGCTAGCTCAAAGCCCAGGCTCAAGCTCCCCCTCAGATGAATTTTGAGCCACTAACTAATGAACTTAGTACAGTAGTAATGAAGACCCTGACAGCCCAGTTGTGAAAAAAATAAAAGCAGCTTCTCAGTTGTCATGGAGTGAAATTCTGCTTCATTACCAGTACAGCTCTCTTCCCATGCTCCTGTATTTTTTTCAATGAAAGATGCATTGGGTTTGGAGTGCACAGATTTGGTACACGTGCACAGCAGCTGGTCTGACATGATAAAGCAGAATGAATCTGAAGAAGTTCCTGCCTGTCTGACCAATAATCCATGAACTAAGAGGGATTTACTCAACAGACCAGCAAAGATTCTATCCTGTCAAAATTTGAGATTTATTTTTTTTAAAGTGCCTAAAGCTGTTTTCTGTTAGATGTTTTCCATTCCCCAAAGACCTAGACAGCAAGTAGGAGGCGAACAAAGGTGGGGGGAGGGAATTGTCTGAATCCTGCAATGTTTATAACTTCGTATTCTCTTGATTTGAAGCTCCAACCACAGAATTTGTTACTGAAGACATTTCTGTAACTCAAAGAAATGCAATCAGAAGAATAGCATCCAGCATGCACAGACACACACTGTATGCCAAGGCAGCAGACCCGGTACCGTGTCTAAACCTCATTCTTAAATACGACTTACTTGCCATTCTCTTTTGCTAGGTGGGAACTGCCGAGAGCTAAAAATAGCACCAGGATTCAGTGGCGGGAGCTAAAAATACCCTTTCCCGCTCGATTACCGACTCGGCAGGAAAGACGGAGCTCTCGGCATCTGTCACAGCCTACAACCGCCAGCTGGGGATGGAGGCGAAGAGCCCAAGCCCGGAGTTACGCGCTCGGGGAAAGTTTCACCGGCACACGAAGAGGCCACGGCGCTGCACCCCGGGGCCACGGGACCCCCACCCACCCCAGCCCGGGCGGCGCCCCCGGGCCTCCCCGCCGCCCCTTACCCGCGTTTCGTAGCTTCTTGTTGCGATAGACGGAGAGGATGACCAAGAGGTTGCCCAGCAGGTCCACCGCGA
>VXAX01005151.1:361577-375985 GCA_013399835.1 Leptocoma aspasia
TGCCGTTGGGTGGTTTGCAGCGCTCGGCGCTATTTTTAGCCCTCCTGGTTAACGCCGGCTCTTAATTAGGCGCCCGCCGAACTCCCTTCCCCTCCTCCCCCTCCTTTATTTAACATCGCACCAGCACGGTAACGTGAGCGCGGCGAGAAACCTCCCATCGGGGAGCGCGTCGGGGCTGCTATAAAAAGCTCCTCGCGAAGGAGGCTGGCTGGCTGGGCAGGGGGGGCGTCTGAGGACCCGCGTCCCGGGAGCACCACGTGCTGCCGCAGCGAGGGGGCAGCGGGGGGGACACGCACCGCCTCGGCAGCCCCCCCTTCCTCCCCTGCAGCCCTTCTTCCTCCCCCGCACCCTGGGCAGCGGGGGCGATCTGCACAGGGAAGACAGAGAGAAAGGTAGCGGGGATGCCCTGTGCCACCCCTACGAGCCCGGTGAGGTCTGGATCCCCTGTTCTCCCAAAGCAGCGTTCGTTTCAAAGAAAGGAGGGAACAGGGAGCCATTGCCCGGCCGCGAGGAGGACCCCGTTGAGTGAATAGGGTATCCCTTCACCTTCTCGTGCGGTGGGCACTCTGGTTAATAAATTAAAGAAAAATAAATAAAAAGGGGCTTTCTTCTGACTGAATCTTCTCGCTTGCATGGCATAGAGCTGTTGAAAACCTCGCAGCAAACTGGGCGTGGGAATCACTCTCCCATTCAGGATAACGGGCTGTGAGTGCGGATGGCAGTGCGCGCTGTTTTCCGCTGAGCGCGGGGCTGGGCGCGGTGCTGGCGGCCAGGGACGGCCCCGCGCACCCACCTCCATCCCACCCGGAGCGCTCATGGGGGTGCTGCGACTCGGGGGACAAGCGGGGAGTCCGCAGCGGGAGCGCGGGGCTCCTCCTGGCGCGGCGCAGCCTCCGCTGCGGAGCGCAGGCGGTGTCTTGCGCGGCTCTGCGCGGGGCGGGAGGGGCTCATGCGGCGCAGCCTGCGCCCAGCCGCCCGGGCTTACGGTGCTGTGTCCGGTGGCAGCCCGAGGTGAGGGATAACCGAAGGCACCGTTGTGACCAGCAGTTACGTAACGCGGCGGGTGTGACAGGACACCGCGGGAGCGGCCGGCCCGCAGCCGCGGAGGGGCGCGGACAGGCAGGGCGGTGGCGGCAGCAGCGGCACCCCCGCCCTGGCAGGCGCCGCAGTCCCAGCCTGCACGGCTGAGTGCCAGGGAAAACCCGAGCTTCCCGTTCACCCACGGTTTTCTTACACCACCGCGGGCAGCGGAGCGAGGAGCACCGCCGCTCAGCCTCCCGCTGGTGAATGAGACCGCTTGTGTTTCGTGGGGGAAGTGCCGATTTATTTGATCACTTACTGACTGATTAAATGCTCAATATTCCGGCAGCTTGTTTTCCCGCCGCCCCGGTAAACAGCAGACCCGGGGAAATGTGTCGGCACTACAGAGTGGCATTCCTTCCAACTGCTTCCCGAGGAGAGCAAAGCTCATCCATCACTGGAGATGGAAAGCAGCAGCCCGCACTACAAGAGGAGGTTGCAGGAGGAACCCCTCAGCGCGGCGCCGCGGCTCCTGGGCAGAGGGTGGTGGTGAGCACGCCCTGACATCCACACCCACCCACCAGCGGCCCCCGCCCTCCATTCCCCCCGGCAGGTTAGTGCATGTTGACGTGGAGGTGCATAACAAGTAGGTTATCAAGCTGTGGGAGAAGATTAAAAATAGGAGGAGCCAGTACCAGGGGGATATCAGATCAAGGGCAGCCACACGTGGAGACAGGCAGAACCTCCACGGGTGTTTCACTGGACAGAGAGGGGCTGGCTGCCCCAGAGAGAGCTATGAATTTCCACAAGGTCATGTATTTTTAACCAGAAGGTAGAGCGACGATGAGGATCAGCCCAGGATTTTGCTTCAAAGAAAGGGAATCTGGTCCATGCAGGAACTGCTGTTATTTGTCTCATTCCTGGGATGTTCAGTGACACATTTGCAATTTAGACCCACCAGGGAATGAAGATATCACTCCATCCAACCCATTTTAGTCTTGTGACAGGAGCGTACTCTGGACCAAGGCTGCTTGTGTGGTGGGAGCGATGCTTAGGGAAGGGAACACTTCTTGAAAAGGGGACTGAAGATGTCCTAAGGCATCACTACCAGAAAACTATATGAAAGCTAAGGGTGACGCAAGCACCAGCAAGGGCCATGATACATTGAGAAGCCTTGTGCTGCTGCTCTGTGTTTTGGATTTGTTTCCTGCAGAGTGGGAGATGGGCATCAGGATGTGAGTCAGGCTCCAGCAAGAACCACCTTCCCATTCCCCACCAGGGAGTGGGACAGCTTTCTCTTTCCTCCTTCTCACCTTGACAGAGACACCTCATGCTAGAAAATACTACTCTTTAAGGTTTTGCATGTGTTTACTCACATTCTGGAGAGTTAGAGACTCTAAGATGCCACCCAAAACAACCAAGCTGTGAAAACTGCAGAGGAGCAGATCTAACAACATCAGGCTCCTTCACACTGATCAACATTCAGAGTCAGCCAGACAATCTTAGAGGCAGTTTGGTATTGTTTGTGACATCCTCTGAGGCTGGACCCTCTGCCCTCACATTTTCTACACTTTTTCTACATATGCATTTTTAAAGTAAAACTGAGTGAAGTTAAAAGATGCTTTACATTAAAGCAGCATAAGATAAAATCAAGGCACAAGAACAAGCAAATAACTTGGGTCAGCCACCCCATATTACAATAATTTAAATCAGGGTTGACTTCACTGTAATGAGCAATGTTGGCAGAGATCTTATTACATGAAGAAATACAGAACTTGTCTGATCTGTCATAAAAGAATCCTGATTTGGTTTTGCTTGAGTTTTTTGGGATGTGCCTGTTGCTCATTCTGTCTCCAGCCAAGTTTCCTGGTGGATCTTGAACTGATGATGTAGTCTTGGTTTTGGTCCTGTCTCCTGTTGATGCAACCTGGCCTCTCTGGATGAGTGCTAGGCCTGAATCTTCTTTTTGTCCTGTCTAGGGCTAGCAGTTGAGCCTGTTGTCAGCATCTGGCTCTGCCTGCTGCTCTTAGGTCCTGTGAGACTGTGGTCTGGTTGGTGTGGGCACTGCCTGGGCTCAGGTTTTCCTTGGCTCCTGGTTGGATTTCCTATGGACAAGCTCTTTAACTACACAGCAAGGACATTAGATGAGTTGAGGGAGCACCGTCCATCTGAAAAGATAGATGGAAATATAGAAAACATGAGAAGAAATCAACAATCCAGCTGATTCTCTGAGTAAGAGAATGGAGACTGCCTGGCAGATGGGACTGAGATGATCAGTAACAGGGGCAAGTACTGAGAGCATGCAGGTGTGGGTGCCTGGCAGAGCATGGAGTGGGAGGGCAAAAGGCAAAACATTTGTCTCCTTAAGGAGAAGTTTTCACCATGGTACAGTGTGGTTTTCTTACATCAGAGGAAATAGCTGTGGAGGCTGATGGCAGATAAGATATCTTGGAAGGGACTGACTTGAATACAAATATGGGAGGAAGGCCTTGGAGGGCTTTAATGGAACAGGGAGGTAAGTAAGTTGTGGTGCCTGTGGCAGAGAAGCAGCAGCTTCTGATATCCTTTATGTTTTGGTGCCCTTCTCTCCATCAGAAAAGCCCAGGAGCTGCATGAAATACATAAATGCAGACTCTAATCTGCTCAATCACAATAGAGGTTTCTGTAGTGAAAAGCTGAAACTATCTTAGAACTGAGATGGAAAGAAATGAGGTAAGCCAACTGGCAGTGTGTTTCTGTAGTGAGCAATAGTGCAGAGAGTAAGAGCAGCTGCTCATTTGAATGCTTAGCATTAAATTAAGTGGGTGCAGATTCTGTCTGGTGCTGTTCCTTACTATTTTGAGACCTTTGTAATTCCCCTGTTGTGCTGAAGAACAGTTATGATACTGATGGTTCTTGAGCACTCTAGGAAAGAAAGGAAACCCACAGCTCCTCTCCACTGTGGTGCTGGGAGACATTTTCACCATTACATTTGCCAGCCTCTTGGGCTGCTCTCGCAGCACACTGACACAGTCATTTAGCTCTCCCCATAAACCTGCCTTGACAGCTGTTGTTCAGTACACAAATCTTGCTGATACACTGATGGGGCAATTCCATTTCCTCAACAGTTAAACTTCTGTGGCAGCAGGCTTGTTGCAGGAGGCAGGCGCCTCATCCTGTGGCAGGAGGTATCTACTCTTCATTAGATAAGACCATTTTTTGTGATGCTGCACTACAGAAAAAATCTGGCTATTGTTCCTTCTGTCTTTTAGAGGAGTGATTCAGAGAGCTAAAATTTTGCCATGTTTTATTTTGTGATGTGCAGCTTTCTTTCCCTGACAAGTCTTTTATTTCAGTGGTTTTTTTCTTAGTTACAATCTGTGGCATCTCCTACCTACATGTTTTAAGTCATAAAACAGCTCTGTAAATCGCATCCTCTCTCTGAGTATCAGGATTTGGGCAGATGATGCAAAAGATTGATGGGAAATGTGCCAGCTCTTTAATTCCTCATTCAGCACTGCCTTAGAGCACAGTTTTTGTATTCAGAGAGTGCTGTTATGACAATTCTTGGGCAACACAGTCTGCTTTTGCTTCTGGCTTTGGGGTTTCTAATGTGAGATGCTATTCACCACATGGCTGGGACAGGAAATTTCACTTAGAAATGAAACTACATCCTAGGACTCTTCCCTGCCTTAATACTCTCTTCTCCTCCAATATAAAATGGCCTCAAAAGGAAGAAATAGGAGCTTCTCACTGTTGAATGGCATATTATACAATTGTTAAAGTATTCTCCAGGATGATTAGAAAATTATCTTTGAAATTTTGCAAGCAGAAAAGCTAACTAATGTCAGCTTATCTGTATTTTAGGGTAGGAAAGTGAAATGGTGTATATTGTAATTGACTGTTTTAAGCATGCTACCTCATTATTTTGATTTTAAAGATTAATTTGGAGCTAATTTTGAAGTTGGGTAGATGAGATTGGGTAAGGTTCAGGGCTATAAATCCTGATCAGAAACCGATGCTTTTTGAAGCCCAGTCACACACCACAGTTGCTGAGACAGGTAGGTTAATACTCAGCTTTGTCTTCAGTGGCTCCAAGACTACTAAATCAGTGCATCTAGTGGTAGATCACACTAGGAGACCTACCTTGCTATATATAGAGTGAGGTTGCTTACCTCAGACTGTTCTTCTGGTCTATTTGTTTGCCATGTCCATTTCTTTGTCCTGTGATTCTTCAGGATATTGGTCCCCAGCAACTGCTTTTGAGAGCTTATTGACGTAGATTGTTCCACAATGTGAGCAGTTCAGTAACAAGCAAGGCTGCTAGAGAGAGGGCAGTCTGAATTACCACGTGTGTGTGCACTGAGGAAACAGAACTGTCCTACTATTTGTGGTTGCCTTCTGCTTCCTTCAAGTCTGCATTTAAAATGTTAAAAATAAGGATTTCCACGGCACTAGCATTTCATAGTGTCATGACAGCATGTCACTCTTCTGCCCTGCCCTCTGAGCACAGTTCCACAGTTCCTGGTAGACACCATTTACTTGCATTTACTATAGAGGTTTAAATACTCCTGCAATAAAATAAAAGCTCTGCCAAAAGCCAGAATGTACCTGCACATTCAGATTGTTAGCTGGTATTATTTTCTTGCAAAGCTGTAGCCTGTTTTTACATGCTGTTACAGTGCTTTTTTATTAAGCAAACTCAGAAATCCGTGCCAATTCCAGCCCACCCATTTCTCTGGTGTTCTCACTATGCTGACCAAATTCAGCCTGTCTATTTAATATTTAATATTTAAATTTGCTTTGCATTTTTTTTTCTATACAGGAATCTATTACAGTCAGGAAAATAGCATACTCCTTTAACAAAGCATACAGAATGGTTTAAATAGAAATAACATTCACTTTGATGTTGTATATTTTTATATTTACCTTTGAATATTCTGCTATTGTATGTTTATTTTTTTCCTTCTTGGCAGCGACTTTAAAACCTTTCAATATCTTCTTGTATTCTTTTATATGACTCTTTTGTCAGTCTGAGTGAATGTTTTCTTTGGCTTTCCTTTTGTTTAAATGTGGGGAATAGAGAGAACATGTCTTGAATTGAAATCACTGAACTGGAAAGGGACTACAAAAAGAATTGACTGTAGTAAAGCTTAAGTGTTAAAATCCAGCCAGTGCAGTTCTTACCAAGTGTAGAAAAGCTGAAAAATGCATACAGCCTCAGAGAATGCATGGAGAACCTACAATGGAAATGGTTGAAATTAATGGGAAAAATTGAAATTGGTAGTCTTTGACATGATGCTAGATGAGAATGAGCCAAGGGTGGGGTAGGGTGGGGTGCTGAGTCTGGGGGATTGGAAGAGGTTAAAATGCTTAAAATGGGGAAGCATAGGATTGTTGTGTATAGTCAATATTCTAGTTTTAGGCTGTTATTAATGAACTGAAATTAGTGGAATAAAACTTGATTGAAACAGTTATGACACAATTCCATGATGTAATGCTAAGGAGCACTTCTCAATGGGCCCTTTAAGAAATGTGGAATCATTTGCAATTAGAATTGGTGGGAAAACACGAAGATTTAATCTGAATTGAAATCCTCAGATGCTGTACTAACTATTGAATGGTTTTGTTACAATATAATCTAGCCAAAAAAGAATCAGCAACATGGTTGCTTTTAATTTTTTATTCAGCAAATATGGGCTGAGCCATTTTCTTCAATTAGAGTATCATAAGCAAATCAAGGAAGAGATTTTTAAACAGTTTGCCTTGTCTGCAGGGTTTCCAAAAATCTTTTCAGGCTTGAGTCTACAAATAACAACTTCCAGGCTTGGAGGCATTTCATTTCTGTTTGCACACACCCCCTTCTTCCTCTGCACACACACAATCACAGTCACAGATATGGAGGTGTCCCCCCAGTATTCCCAGGGAAGGCTTGCATAGAGTTTGTAGATGATAATGGGGCTCATGACAATGATTTACCTTCCCCATTTGCCTATGAAAACTACAAAAGTTCCACTAAATCATCCAGATGACATGCCGCTGTGAGCAGTTTCTAAACTTGATTTCTACAAGGAGAGAATGTTTAGGAAGAAATAGAGGCTAGAAAGGCCAAACAAGTAATTTTTCTGAGCTGGCAATTGTGTACTGCTCAACAGCTCTTTATATTAATTTTCCTTACTTCTTTCCACAGGTTATTTCATACTTAATCTAATTTATTTTTATTTTCTACTCTTTTCGTTTCACTAATAAACAAAAATTGATTTTTAGGACAATTTCTGCTGTAACCTTTTAATTCCCTCTCAATATGGTGCACTAGACTTCATCCATATTAGTATTAGTAACTCCTCAGGTAGTTAAGAGTTGTGTCAATATAAAACCTAGTCACAAAATAAACCACGAGTTCAACAAAGGTTACTTAATCTTCTCAGGGATCTCAAGGTTTGATGTTTTTTTCAAAGACAAAACAAGTGACACATCAGAGGTTCTTTAGAAAGGATCGAACACATTTATTATTGCTCAGTAATCAAAAAACACTTCTGTGTTTTCAATACAATGCTCTTCAAAGAGACAAGTAACAGCTCTGAGAAATGTTTCCTCTATGTGGAAAAGGTACAATACATCCAGGGAATAGAAATGCTGTCTCTAGTACTCTTGTACCTGAATATATATTTCAGAGGCAATGAGGCGTGAGAGGGCAATTCTGCCTTCAGAGGAAGAACTTGCTATTTTTTTTGAAACTGCAACCAGGATACCTGCTATATTGAGATAGTTAATATTATTCAGAACATGTAAGACATGTCTCTAGTCCTGTATCTGCTCAGGAAAAATCTGGAGTGGTGATGGGAGGCTGTAAAATATCCTTGAAGTCAGTGCTCAGCACTACATCACTCTGTCACTTGGTCCAGCTTGTTCCCGGTAACATGACCTGTGTCTTGTGATTCCTCACAAGTCCTCTTCAGGGCTGGTTATATTAATTTCATCTGCTGGTTTTGTATCCTCATGTCAAGATATTTGTGTGGGCTTGTGCTTATCTAACACTTAATAATCTTGAAGCTTTTTTTAGTATTTGTGTTATCTCCCTCTACACATCCCATCCTCTTGCTGAGAATCCAGTTTGTTTGTCTGACTTAGTCACAATCCTCAAGCTCAGCCACAGAATTTCTTTTCAGTTCTGAGGCAGTTTCACCCTAACATTTAATTTCTGCACTTGCAAATTTCATTTTTCTTCTGTCCTTGAATCCTCAGCCTGGGACACTAAGACAGAGGTATTTATTATTTTGTGCTCTCTACTTTTTCAGACCATGCTCTTCCCTGGTAATTACTCCCCTCTTTCAACAAGAAACTTCCCATGTCTCTTAGAAAAGATGAAGAAAAATGGGAAGACACTAAAACAGAATAAAATAAACCTGGTGATTAATCAGTCAATAAGCACCACTTGTAGTACACACACTCACTAAGGGGATACCATGTAAATCTATTGGCTTAGAAATCTGACATCATTAGTCCGTGATTAATTTTTGTAAATAAAAATTCTCGTTTTGCTGAAACTGTTTGGCATTCTAAAACAAAATGGAAAAAATTACAATACGCAAAGCAAAACTGCATGAGAAGACAGCATGCATAATGAAACAGTCAAAAGTAATATAAAAATCTTTACTCCTTGAGAATTGTTGGTTGCCATAAAGTGTATTTATTTTAACTAGTTTATTAACAAAAGGTGCCCAGTTAGCTTCTAATCATGAAAATGCTAGAAACTATTCACAAGAGTATAATTATTTATATGCACCAGGCTTCTGGGCTAAGTCCTTTTAAAGTTTTGTATAAAATAAGAATTTATAATATTTGTAACTCAACCTGTGATTTAACACCTGTTAGTCTGATGTGGTCAAATGATGGTTTTTTACAGCTCTTGAAAAACAGGCATGAACAGTTACTTCACTCTTGGTGGAAAACCTCAACGTTACGAAAAAAACTTAGAGAATTACTTAAATTCAGAGCATGCACATAAATAAAGGGCTAATGGAGGATTTCTTACCCTGTTGAGGGTAGTGAGGCACTGGCACATGATGCTCAGGGAAGTTGTGGATACATCAATTATGTTGATTAGATGCCCATCTTCTTTGTTGACATGAGTGATTAATTTCAGCAGTGTTTTGCTACAAGGTCTGCTGAAGGTATGTTGTCTCTAAAGTTTGAATTTTTTGCCATTGATAAAATCTCTAGAACTTTTCATATAACTTTGATCTCCATTATGAAAAGACATGCTCCTTTTAGGCTTGTTTTAAAATCTAAATATAGTAAAACATCATATAAAGTTGTCATATACTTTTTATGTGATCTGGGACATAGAATAAAGACTGTCACTTTGATACTGTGCATTGACTTTGTTGAATTTATCGGAATTATTAGTGAAATTGGTATAGTGATCCATTTCAGAGAAGCTTTTCTGATTTAGAATTTCATAGCAGATTTTAGCTATATTTATATAATTGTGATTTCTTAGACAGGTGCCCATATCCTTTGGATTTATTTTGGAACAAGTGTGTAATTTTATTGCTTAAAATAGGTAAGCAACATTTTGGCTCTGATTCCTGTGATATTCCCCTGTCTATGTGTGAGGAGCTGGTCTGCAGCCTGTTGTAAGAAATAAATGCCAGTGATGCCAATCATATTTATTATTTCTTCAAGAGAGGAGGAAACAGTGGAGCTGTTAATAAGAAAGAAGATTTCCAAAGCTGTATATTTTTTAATAATATATAAAGTGGGGGGGAATACAAAATAACACCTCGGTGGTGTAAAACCCTGAAGCTTTTTCTAAACTCCAGTAGCTGTGACATCATATAAACAGATCATCCCCTAAAAAGACTTATTTTCCTTATCTTTATTCTGTCTGACTTATTTGATAAATGTTCACCATTCAGTGTTCTATATGAAATAAACTAGTGCTTTTCATCTAGTTAATGGATCAAAGAAATGTTCAAAGAAGAAAACCTCCTTTTATTAGCATTTTGTAGCAAATTCAGCTGACACAATAGGAAAGCAATAGAGGTGGAAAATGACTTGCTCTTTTATCTTTGAGTGTAACTCAAGGTTACAGCTAGCATGTCTGAGTTATTAATATTTTTAATTAGTCTGTTGAGAAATTTTCTGTTCTATAGCTAGTGACCCAACAATTTATTTGTAAACTGAATCCACTTAAAATTATCTTTGGTGAACAGCTATCTGACTAATAAAGAATGCAGATATAATACTTAAAATATTTCAGTTGGGGTGGTTGAACTTGCAGCTATTTCATTATAACTGAAGAACTCTTGTGATTTTATGGGGAAGAAGAAATCTAAAAGCCAGCTCCTGAGTTTTTTACTTTTCAAATGATGTGGGATAATTTGAACACAATACAATTTTTCTTGGCAAATTTTTTATAGCATTATTGACTGGTTTTGTTCAATTAGAGTACATTTTAAAATACATATCTGGAGGAAATGACCCAAAATACAAAGCAGCAAAAAAGCTGTCTGCTAAATAAAGTAAAATAAACAAAATAAATGGTACAAAACCTTCAAGTACAAGCTTGGGGATTTGTGTGGATTTTTTTCCTTTTTTTAATCACAATTTTAAAGTCTTCCATGACGTATTAATTTATCTTTGTATATAATCTCTATGAGCTTCTTTCACTGCTATTAACCATCCCTTCTATTTTTGTCCATCATTTTTCAGGTGCTGTAGGTTTTTCCTTATATGAGAAAATGGATTGCCAGGTTGCCCTATCATACAGAAATATATCTGTCATTTTGCCTGTCATGTGGATTGTTAGTTATGAAGAATTGTCTCTCCTATCATACAAGAGGATATATTTGTATCTCTTGCTTTGATTCTCTCCAGACATTTAGGCCCTGGTCTCAGTGGTATTTCTTGGGATCAGCATGTGCTTTATAGATGAGTTTTGTTTGCATGTAACAAAGTATCCCAAATAAGAAAATGAACAAAAAATTCTAATCTGTTGTAACTAGCTGTAACTGTCAGTACAGGGAGAGGATCCATAGTTAGTGAAATGATGGTCTTTTTTTGTCTTACTGATTAACCTGCTGAAATAATTTTTAAGTTATATAGTAGATTGAAGATACTCTTTTTTTCCATGTATGTTCTTACTAAGAACAACAACTAAGTTCACTAAGTTATGGGCTGAGATTTTTCTATTATTTATTATTTTACCTTAATTTGATATAGCTCTGTGATCTGCAAGTAAAACAGTGTCAGGCTTTGTTTATGGTGCATTTGTCTTATGCACTGTTAGTAAATTTTTTGTCAGTGCTACTAAAGCTTCAAGAATCACTAAGAAAAATCACCATGTAGTCCTGAGCTGTCTTAGTGTACGGACTGTCAGGTCTTTTGAGATTTAAAAATTTTTGAGGAGTAAACCAAAGAAACAGTGGAAGCAAATCTGTAGTTTAAATGACTCATTAAATCCTTGGCACAGTTGTGGATTTTCTTACTTCATTGTTGGATGCCTGCTGCATGTAGGCAGCAGGTATATTAAGAGTAAAAGAAAATGAAATGCATTTGATTTCATAGTGGTTTTTCTTATTTCAGTGGGTTTTGTCATCTATAATGTGATTTTTTCAAAGGAAAATTCCTTTCCAAATTTTGCTGTCCCCCTTTCAGTGATTACTAGAATTGTTTTCAGGTGTGTTCCATTGTCATGCATTTTCTTGAAGGCAAATAAAAATATGCAGAAGACCAACATTTTTATTTAAATATTTTTGAATCTGAAAGCTTGAGTTAAGTGTAATCTGTTTCCAGTCTAGCAAAGCCTGCATAAAAAAGTACCAATAATAATCTGATGGAATTGATCACTACATCACAGAAGTAGAGCCAAAACATGGGTGGCAGAGCCACTTTCCCCCACTGTGTTCTTCCCCATATGTTTTTTGCAGCAATGGCAATCACTGAATGTAGGGTACACATCTACCATGCAGCACAGAAACAGGAAATGGAAAAGTCTTGAGAAAACAGGGCAAAATTAAACTGTTAGGCTTTCCTCACAGGCATACATGCTACTGATGAGTCCAGAGAGAATCTGTGCCTTATTTTATTCTGTGAATAGGAGGGACAACCTAGATTTTTGAGGACTATATAGTGAGGTCATGTGTGTATTTTTCCAGTATTGTAAGACATGTTCCCATGTGTGATCAAGCTCCACACTTGAAAATAAGATGGGTTTTTTCTTTTTCTTTTTTTTTTTTTTTTTTTAATTGAGTCACCAGCTGTTTAATGTCTCTTTTCTGTGTGACTGTTCAGGTTAGCCTGCATTCCTGTCAGGTGCATGTGTGGCATTACCTTTAATGAACATGCATTGTGAGCTGTAGTTGCATGATGCTGGGTTATTTCAGAGCAAAGCTGGAGGACACAACCCAGAAAATACGTTGTCATTGAAGTGCAAGGTGAACAACTTCAGTGTAGTGGAATTAAAACTTACAATGAAGATGATAACACTTATTCCCAGTCTGCTGAAAAACCAAGGAAGCATACATACTGTCTGCAGTGGGTACTACAGAAGGCTGGGGGAGGAGGGGCTTGTTATTGTTTTGTGTATGTTTGTTTTCTACAAATTCCATTCTGAATTTAGACATTAAGAACACAGGGTAACTGGGATTTGGACATGTATGTAGACCAGCAAACAGAAGGGATCCCTGGGGTTATGGAGAGCAGGGTATGGAGCCTGGTGTTGATTGGAGATCGGGGTAGGAGTTACTGTCCCCTGCGGGTACAACCAGGGTCAAGGCACAGACAACCCTGAGACCCTGCACTGCCGGGTCAGGGTGAAGCCTGGTGCCCTCCTGTGTTAATAAGGGAAATAGTGTTTATGTCATAGGGGAGCTATAGGATTGCATGGGAGCTCTGACTCCCTGAACTCCACAACCATGTCCTTCCTGTGAGAAGTGACTCAGCCCACACTGAAGCAATGTCTCGTGTCCCCATTCTAGAAAAGGATATCTGAGTTTTGTCAAGATTCCTTAAGGAGTACATGTTTTGTTCTTAAATGAAATTTTGTCTGAAAGTAGAGTACCTGTATTTACAGATGGTTTACTTGTGCTTCTAGGCAAGGTCTGTTCTAGACTGAGACGCCAGAGCCTGGGAGTTTTGCTTGAGTCTTCTCATTTCATGTATGGAGTTGATGTACATGAGAACGTGCTAAATCAAGGTAAATTGTCTTTTCAAGATCCTTTCTGCTTTTCAAAGTCTGTCAGGAGAAGCAGGTTAAAAAATCTGGGAAAGCTTTCTTGTCACATGAGCCCTTTGTCCCTCTGTCATATGCCTTGTGTTTCTATTTGAAATCACTCTGACATACAATAATTTTCTTTTGGAAGACAAATACTCTTTTCAAATGGGTATGAAAAAGAGTGCTCAGTAACGTAACAAAACCTTCTTTGTCATTGGCTAGACGAGATCCAGCTCTTTCTTCCTTTCTTCTCTTACTCCTTTCTGATTACTGTAGCCTCTTCAAACTTGCCAGCTGTGCTACATGTTCCTTTTGTGTTTGAATGAGTGTAAAGCTATGCTCAGTAAAAGCAGATGCCAAAAAAAAAAAAAAAATTAATATGGTTTAGGTGACTGGACCTTAAGGTGACTTTTCTGTGGACACTGCTACTGGGAGAACCTACTCTAGAAGGAAAGGAGGCAGATCTACTGTCAAAATATGCAATTCCTGTCAGGCTTCAAGGAGTAGGATTTGCTTGGACAGGAGTAGTGTTGGAGAGAGCTCCACCAGGGAGTCAATTGTCTTGATGTCAATATTGCAAGGGAAATCACCCAGTGAGGTAGAAGAGGGAGGACAAGCCCTGTATAGATGTCACATCCTCTTTGATCTTTCTGCCTTTTCTGTTGTATTATTCCTAACACCTATCCTGTTATTTTAAGTAATAGCAAATGAAGTAATCATCATGAAGTCCATTTTCTGTATTATGATTTATGGCTTTAATAGTAATAAAATGTTCTTGTTGTGAGAGTCTTGTTATCCTTAGTAAGCTACTTGTGTTCTGGTTTTGACTAGAAGGAAGTTTTTTTAAAATGGAATTTGGATTTAAAGTGGCATTTGGATACACTGGGAACATGGATCTTGTAATCATCTCTAAGACCCCTCTTGCACTTTGGGAACCGAAAAACAAAGTAGATAGCTGAGATGGAAAAGAAAATCCTATGCTGTGTGAGAGGCAGTTTAAATACCAGATGCATTTATGCATTTCACTCTGGGCAGCTATTATATTTATGCATTTCTTAAGTCCTGGAGAAAGAAAGGAAAAAAAAACCAACAAACAAACAAAAGGTAGATGAATCAAGGAAAATAACTTCCTGCTTAAACCAAGAAAACAGCTGAATCAGGGAGATAAACTCTAGTATAAATATATATT
>VXAX01005151.1:380666-492330 GCA_013399835.1 Leptocoma aspasia
ATAATAATGTGATCACTTGTTTTGCCCTTACTGATGCCTGGTTCTCTAAAACAGGAGGAGGGACCCCTTTCAGCAGCTTAAACGAGAAGTTTACTGGTATGTGAACAGCAACATGCACTGAAGATCAAACCAAACAATGTTCTGTAATCCTAGTTCTTGTGACTACTGTCAAGGGTATTTCTCCTACCCAAGCAACAGTGAGTACAACCACAAATGTAGCCCAAAAGGCTGGGTGCAGGCTCCTTCAGCCTGAGAGGCTGACAATTCATTTGGGCAAGTTCTGAAGCTAATAGTATAACCAGAATAGCAGAGCTCTCTGAACAGATCCTTTAAGCACAAGAAACCAGGCTGGTGTTGTGATCACAAGCTGAAGAGAAATTGCAGTCATTTTAAAATTCATTTATTTTGATTTTAATTTGAGCTAGGAATAAATACTTTTTTTAGGTGCTTCAGAGAATAATTATGAATCAGGTTCAGACTGAGGTTCCCTTACTGTCTTGCTGCTTTAGTAATACAAGTAATCATAGGGATAGTACTGCTCTAGGTGTGTCAGACTAGGTGATGATTTCTCAGGTGTACAGTGTGATGCCACCCTACAATCTGAAATACAGTGGTCCCTTGGGTTTCTTTTGTCTGTCCAGTGTCATTCAGCATCATATCCTATCTTTTGGCTATGACTGAAGCTTGCATGCACATTACTTTTAAGTCTTTATGTGCTTGTTTTCCCCAGGGAATAGTTTCCCTCACTAATTTGTATACTGGGCAACCATGACAATGTCCAGTTTCACTAATTCAGGCTGGCATGCCATCTGCACTACCTAAAGGTCAGTTCAAGTATTGTAATTCTGTGGCTTCTTAAGAAGCAGCATAGTGGTACGCTGGTTCCATTCCCTGATAACAGTAGCAGTACTCTAAATCCTGTACCAAAAAAAAAAAAAAGAAAAACAAAAAAAATTTCTCGCCCGGAATAAANCCTTCCCTAGGCAGAAAAACTTCCACTAGACTAGGTTACACAGAACACCATCCAGCCTGTTCTCGAACACCTCCAACCTCTCTGGGCAACATGTTCCAGTGTATCACCACGCTCACAGTAAATTACTTACTGATATCTAGTGTAATTCTGTCCTCTTTCAGACTTGCATCCTTCTATGATTATCTAGAGTCACAAAGATAAATGTTTTGGAAGGCAGTGACTGGCCAGCAACAATGGCTACTTTGGGGTCCTGACCCCTCCAGGAGCATGCACAGTTAGTGTCACACCTAGAACTGAATCCTTGAAAAATCTCCAAGATTCCTGTTGGGCTCTTTTGTGGATGGGTTTGCTGGGCCAATAGTGTACTTTGTAGCACTTCTGTATCAAAGGAAGATGGTGTTGGAGAAATGTTCCACCTTACCAAATACATGTTTTTCCACATACTGTGTGTTTTTTGCTGTGTGAGATGCTTCTGAAATACTCAGGAGGAAGCAGTAGCAATAGATCCCAAAAGAACTAGAATTTGAAAAGGTAGGGAGGTCTTTGGGCTTGAGTGCCAATATTAGGGTTGCCAGTGGTTTCCAAACCTGTGCTGTTAGTGCTGCTCCATCGTCCTGTGTGGCTGTTGTGTGTTGATCTGCACTTGTCACATCATTCCTTTGAAAGAAAGTAGAGCTGAAATATAAAGATGTCAATAGATAAGATCTTATTGAGTCATACGTGTATCTAACATAGTAGTTATTTATTGTTATTATACAACAGAAGGTATATTTGACTTTTTGTAAATCCCAATGAAAAGACACTTCACTGAATTTGGATTAATTTCTACTATGTAGAAATAGAAATACTTAGAAGGAATATTAGGAGGAAGAAAACTCTTCCTTTCACCTGTGACGTTCCCTGAAAGGGGAAGCAGACACAATTTGTTTTTATTTTATGCATCCTCATAGTCCATACACTTTTAAGAGACTGCATTACTAACTTCAAGCTGTAGTTTGATGTCATCTTCACCTGGGTTCTTTGCCCATGTAATGTTTTCTATTTAAAATTAGACAAAGGAGGGATAGCAGAAGGTGCGATTAGAGCCCTGAAGTACTAACAGGGGTTTTCAATTACAACCAATACTTTGCTGCCCATGACTTTCTTTTAAGATTTAACACTGCAAATTAACACATTGAGGGAACTATGCCAGAGTGCTCCAGCAGCAGTTATTTCTACTGGAGGAAATAACATTTCTTCAGTGTTGGGTTGCCTTTGCTTAGAAAAGCATAGAAGGGACTTCATTGTCCCTTCTGTGCTTTTCTAAGCAAGGACACAGCTGACAGTGCTGCCATATAGTTACAAAGATGAAGAGCAGCTTCAGAAACAGGGCAGTAAAAATAACTTCTCCCTTGTTCAGACATCAAACTGAAAACTTCCTTCAGTACAGCTGTATGAAGGCTCCTCTATCTTGATGAAATGAACACTGGAAAAAGTCAGCCCAAAACACCCTTGGGTCAAGTGAACTTTTAGTCCATCTTGAAAACATCTTGTTTCATTTATTTAACAAAACAGAGAAGGAACAGAACTAAAATAATTCATAAAAATTGGGAGAAGGCACTAGTACAACGCCTCTACACCTTTATTGACTGCTCCAAATTGCTAAAATGGTTTTCCTTTTTGTGGAAAATCTTGGTAAAAACCCTGTTTTACATAAAGGACACTTTTTTCCCTTTTCTTTTTTTTNGGCTGCTGTGTAAACCTGTCTTTCAGGAAATACTAATCTGGTTATGTTTAGGCAGTAATTCTAACCTGTGTTTTCTACCTGAACCTGAATTTCTGTCCCTGTTCCATAACTGTCTGGTTGACAGCAGAAATGAGTAGCTTTTGTCCCCTAATGTTGATTATACTCCTAATGTCACAGTGCCCATGGGAGATCTGCTTTTTTGTTAGATAAGACCAAGCTGTTTGGATGGATATTTTTGATAATGGTCATGTTGGCAGGTGCTCTTTTGTCTCTTATGTTTGGGAACAAAGAAAACATTAAAAGATTGTACAGAGAATGTGCAAATGCCCAAACTGGTGCCATGTGATATGATTCAGTTCTCGTTTTACAAGCAGCAGACCACACCGATGCTTTAACAATCTCAGTTTAACAGACTCCATTGTATCAATTGCTTGCTGCTGCTGCTTCTGCTATTAGTGTTTTCATTCTTTCTTAAAAATATATGCATTTCTGAGAAGCTGCTACTTGGTTCATCTTGCTCAGTATCCTGTTTTTGCCAGTTTTTAGTCATGTGGTCCTGAAGAGGTTTTAGTTGGCTATGACTCTGAAGACCTGGGTCTCTGATCCTTAAGTGATTTAGAATTGTTGAGTCAGTGCCATATTGACTTTGATACTGTTTATTCCCATTCACTAATATATTTTTTATTGTGTGATTTACATGTTAAGCCGTTTGGAAAGCAGTGAAACATCTCAACTTTTCCCACAGTGGACACAGACCCAGTGGGCAAGATATCTGCTAGTCTTGAATTCTCCAAGGTTCCTGTTACACCTTGATCTTCCACTAGTTTCATATTTATAGTTTCTCTGGCAGAACTTTCTGCTTTTAATGTATTTTAAAATAAACTTTAATTTTTGATGTCTGCAAATTGGTCCTCAAATACTTCTGGATTATCTTACTTGCCAGAGTTTGCTCCTTCTTTTCTTCATTTTTGTATGATTTCCAGCTCCTGGAGTTCATAGCCTTCCTTGCTTTCCTGTTGTACTGTGCCATTCCCCTTTTTGTCTTTCAGCTCTTGCTGAAATAAATGGTACAAGCTTGCCAATATGACATCTTTGTACACTCTGTGCTCCATTCTAAGAATTGCCTTTTTAGCTGCCTCTCTTGGCTCTCTTTAAAAAGTTTGTTCACTTCTGTGTTGTTTAGATGGTTTTGATCATGGCAGTTACAAGTTTCGGCTTTTGATGCTCCTTCAAAGCTTCATTTTTAAACTCTTGTTAAATACTATTTTTTGGTTGGTGTCAGTAGCCATTGGGTACTGTGAACTGCAAGGCACAAGTCAAAAAACTGATTTGGCTCTTAGGGGCTCACGGCGTGTTTTCTGCAGAAATATCTGCAGTGAAGGAGCTGCTGACAGGGCTGAAAGGTGAGGTACATCATGTGGGTGGGCATGAAATACCCACACAGCTGGGAACAGGGGAGATCATGGGGACCCTGCTGCTCCTGAGGCAAGCTACCGTAGAGTTAAGATGGTGGTAAATGAACAGTACAAGGGAAATATGGAGAAATAAAACCATTAATTTTGAATTATCCTGAAAAGTCATGTTCAGAGGATTCCTTCTTAAACTTTGTCATCTTCTTTGAGAATTTGTATGTGTGTCTGTTAGTGGATATCAACAGATCTATCCATTCTCAGTTGCAAAGCCACTCGGCTTTGCAAACACAGCATAGGAATGAAATATTTTTCAACTTTTTACAGCAGTCCCTAGATGGAACTGTTCAATATACCCTTCATACTTAGAGCATCTTTTTCTCTTTAACTCTGTAAAGAGATAGACAAAACCTGTTTGTTACAAGCTTTCCTTTAAACTCTAACCCTCTTGTGAGAGGTTGGCCAAATTAGACACTCCTGAGTCTTTTACCTGAAGATCATTTGGCTAAATTTTGAACAAATTTTTGGCAGAGTGGTTAAAGCAAATATGAATATGTGGGAAGATATTTCTGCCTTTTTCCAAGAAAATGGAGTAATTATAGCCAAAGGCCCCCCCAACAAAGAGCCCCAAACAAACACTCTAAACCTCAGGGATGCTTAGAATAACATGCTTCACTCCAGGTACAGGGAAATAATCTCTATCATTTAAAATACAGCATAACTGTACATTTTCCTTGTTTG
This sequence comes from Leptocoma aspasia, assembly GCA_013399835.1. Taxonomy (NCBI): domain Eukaryota; kingdom Metazoa; phylum Chordata; class Aves; order Passeriformes; family Nectariniidae; genus Leptocoma; species Leptocoma aspasia. The sequence goes on from VXAX01005151.1 coordinate 385,516, forward strand.
AGAGGTGACTCAGTAATATCTGAATTTAGACACAGCTGAACCTGAATGTCAGCCCCTTAATGCAAGACCTTTTCTCCACTTGTTTCAACAATAAGTGTGAATTGTGCTTGTGCTGTGGGCCAAAGTGGCTGTTGGCTGTTTAGCAGGGCTTTGACAACAGAATTTATTAACCTCTACTAGAGCTGAAGAAGTGGAGGAGAAATGAGCTGCTGTCCCCATGGGACTGAGGAGGCTTAGTTTTGAGTCTACCTTACTTCCTCATAGTGTTAAAATATTGATTGTGGGACTTTTAGGGTGGCCAATAGAATATTCATGGCAGCAATAGTGATGCATATTGATTCTAGTAGCCCTTTTAAGAAGGAAAATATTTTCCTTTTAGGAAGGCTGTTGAGGACAGCTTAGAAAGGTTTGCTATCTCCCAAATAAGATGAGACTTTAACTTGAGGAACACAGCTTCGCATCTAGCTCTTGGAAAAGCTTCCACACAGTGCAAGAATTAGCCTACACTGAATGAGAGGAAGCCTTGAGGCTATGAATTTAAGTGTCTAAAATACTTAAGACATGGTCTACTAGAGACTTTGAAACCGTTATTAGGATGTACTTTCTTGGACTTGAAGCAAAACCTCTCTCTGCCTCAGCTGCTCTCTACTTTTAGTAGCTATCTTCCTTTGATTTTCAAAATTCCTCACATTTTGCTTCTATGCATACCTGACTCTGAGCTGGTAAGTTCCTGTTGTTGTTGGCCGTGTGTTTGCGTGGTTTTGGTGGTTTCTTTTTCTGTGGTTGTTTTATTGCTTTTGTTTTCTTGGGACATCAGGTTCATCTTTTGTCTTTATCTTTTCTGTTGCCCAGGTGAGATGGCTTTCTGGCTTTCTCAGCCTCCTCCAGCTCTTGGGGTGGGCAATCAGTGAAAGATGTGGATTTAAACACTTTAGGTGTCTAATGCAACTCAGTCAAAGTGAACTTTGTTCTCCCGCTTTCTAGAAACACAGCTACACTAAGTTTGTGGAGGTGAGTTCTGTGAAATTTTAGTGGTACTGAACAGTGTTTGGCTTTAAACCAAAAAAAGCTCAATGCATACAATCAGGCTCCAGTTGTCAGGCTAATTATATTTTTAGCCTTTTTCTCTGTGAATTGACATATTTTTTCCCCAGTGAAAGTCAAAGCAGAAGTTTCTGTTACCTAAATGGCCATCATGAAGTATTAGTTGTTTAAACAGGAGGCCCTTGAACTTTTATGCTATAAATTACTGTCAGTGCTTCAAGTTCTCTAGAAAAAGATGAAATTGCAAAATAAACTTTTTGATGCAGCAGCATAATCTTTCCCTATGTATTTCTTCAAAGTAAAATTCAAGCTCTGAAAGCAATTCATCTTGCTTAGCATGTTTTCCAATTGGGACCCTGGGGATTAAGGATAGAATGACTCATTCATGTAATTGGGCTTCTCAGTGCTTTTTCCTCACATTGAAGGTTTCAACTCAAAGCATGTAAGAATATAAGAAACTGAGAAACGACCATCTGCAGGAAAAAGTCCAGAAAGGCATATGGCTCAGCTTTGATAATGCTAAATGAGACTGTTTGCTCTTGTTCTAAGGTCATGTTCTTACTGATAGCCTTGACTCCTGGGTGACTGCTTCTAGTGCCTAACTTGTTTGTGTGTGAAGTTTTATGTGTTACTAGGTTTATCAATGGACTTTGGGAATTGGTAATTAATAAGCTTTTGATTATCAGCAAGTTTCCTCCTTACATGAGGGGAAATAATTGTAATTATCTTTCTCTTAAATGTTTTTCTGTAAAATCAAAGCAAAGATCCCATTTTCCTGCTTTGCAACTGCACTGGATATTGCACTGTGCTTCTCTGATTTTTACTCGACCCCAGTGCAGCTGTGGAAGAATGAGTAATGCTGCCAAAATTTATGACTGCTTCAGCATGCTTGGTTTAATGGGGATTTCATCTATTTAGTATTTTTATGAAGGCATGTGTGAGCTTGAAAGCCATTTAATGCAAAAAAATTGTCAAGAAAAGAAACTGAGGCACCCACCTCTTGGTTGTCTGATGCATATAGAGTGTGTGCAGAGCTTTCAGGAAAATGTGCAGACTCCCTGTGTGGAGCCTCCAGGTACCTTGGTGTGGATGTTCACAGCTGATGTGTGCAGAGCTGTGATCCAGACAGTGCTTGTGAATCATAGAATCATAGAATGGTTTGGGTTGGAAGACACCTAAAAGATCATCTTTGAAAAGATCCCTTGCCATGGGCTGGGACACTTTCCACTAGACCAGGTTGCTCAGAGCCTCACCCAGTCTGGCTTTGAACACATCCAGATATGGGACACCCACAACTTCTCTGGGCAACCCCTTCCAGTCTGTTATTATCCCCACAGTAGAAAAAAAAAATNGTGCACTTGGTCCCTTCATCTATGTAGTGAAGATATTAAATGAATAATATTTAAAATATATTAACAATTATTTAAATATTAATTTTTATTAAATGTTAAGTATTACATTGTTATTTATTACTTAAATATTAAACAGCACTGGTCCCAGTACAGACCCCTGAAGGACACCACTTCTGATGTCCATCATGNCTGTTCATCTTCCTTGTAGGCCCCCTTCAGGTACTGGAAGGCCACAATTAGGTAACCCCAAAGCCTTCGCTTTTACAGGTTAAACAATCCCAATTCTCACAGCCTTTTGTCATAGAAGAGGTGCTCAATCCCTTTGATCAACTTGGTGGCCTCCTCTGGACTGGTTCCAGAAAGTTGATGTCCTTCATGTGTTTTGGACCCCAGAGCTTGACACAGGGAGGGTCTCACCAGAGCAGAGCAGAGGGGCAGAATCCCCTCACTCGCCCTGCTGCCCACACTGCTTTGGATGCAGCCAAAGGACCTGTTCCTGGGCTGCAAGTGCATACATGGATGGCTCATATCCAGCTTCTCATGCACCAGCACCCCCAAGTCCTTCTTGGGAGGGCTGCTCTCTATCTGTTCATCCCCACCCAGCCTGTGTTGATGCTGGGGTTTGTCCCAGCCCAAGTGCAGCACCTTGCNCTCAGTCTTCAATGGAAACCTCTTTTCCTACACCTCTCAAGAGGATGGCCAGCAGAATGGGGATTGGAGGAGCAAAGCCCCTCCAACTGTAAGTAAAGATCAAGTTCATGACCTTCTGAGGAACTTGAATGTACATAAGCCTGTGAGACCCAATGAGGTACATCCCAGAGTCTTGAAGGAATTGGCTGATGTAGTTGCCAAGGAACTCTCCATGATATTTAAAAAGTCATGGCAGTCAGGTGAAGTCACAGGTGACTGGAAAAAGGGAAACAATAGTGCCCATTTTTAGAAAGGGTAGAAAGAAGGACCCTGGGAATTACCAACCTGTCAGCCCCACCTCTGNGCCTTGTCCATTTATATAGTCACTCCAGCACAGGATGATGAAGAAAAGGCTGAGTTACTCAAGAGCTTTTTTGCCTCAGTCTTCAATGGAAACCTCTTTTCCTACACCTCTCAAGAGGATGGCCAGCAGAATGGGGATTGGAGGAGCAAAGCCCCTCCAACTGTAAGTAAAGATCAAGTTCATGACCTTCTGAGGAACTTGAATGTACATAAGCCTGTGAGACCCAATGAGGTACATCCCAGAGTCTTGAAGGAATTGGCTGATGTAGTTGCCAAGGAACTCTCCATGATATTTAAAAAGTCATGGCAGTCAGGTGAAGTCACAGGTGACTGGAAAAAGGGAAACAATAGTGCCCATTTTTAGAAAGGGTAGAAAGAAGGACCCTGGGAATTACCAACCTGTCAGCCCCACCTCTGTGTCTGGGAAGGTCATGGAAGAGATTGTCCTAGAAGCTGTGCTAAAGGCACATGGAGGTGATTTAATGCAATCAGCATGGCTTCTCCAGGGGCAAAGCTGAGTCAGGAGTCATGTGAGGCACTTTGTAAACTGCACTTATTCACCAGTGGTCTGTCTGCAGACAGGTGTCAGTCCTGGCCCCTTCATACAACACGGACTAATTCCTGCAGCTGTCTTCCTGCAAGGGCTTTACATGTAGATTCAAGGTGGAAATAGAGGATTTCTTCTTACCCCTCTACTCCAAAATGCTTGCAGTTAGAGACAGAATTTGTACCTTCTTTTGCTTGAGTGAATTTTTACTCCTTGGGCATAAGAACTCTCCTCAGATGTGGTTTCTTGGGACAGTACTTGTTTCATGGAGGCCATGGGTAGAACAGGGAACAGTGGAAAAACAATCTGAGTAAATATCCTTGGAAAAGGGGCCCGTGTTAAATATTGAATAAAAGAAGTTTCACAGGGTTGACTGTTGTTTTTGCCTCAATTACTCTTAATCAGGTAGAATTGTAGTTTGTTCTCTGCTTCAAGGCTAAGTGACATTTCATTCACTCAAAACGTAGAATGGACAAAGCAGCAATGAGCTTGACTCAAATATGTTCAATAAAACTTTAAATTCTACTAGCTCATAAGTATTTTAAAATAGGAAAAAAAAAATACTTCCAGGGGGAATTAACTACAGTTCAGCAAAGGGCCAGTAAAATGTTTGAGACTGGAGCTGCTTTCATATGAGAGGCTGAGAGAACTGAGGCTGATCAATCTGGGGAAAAAAGAAGGCTCAGTGGGGAACTTGATGATGTTTATAAATACCTGATGTGAAGCTGTAAAGACAGAGACAGGCTCTTCTCAGTGGTGCTTTTTGGCATGGTAAGAAGGAATGGACATAAATTGAAACACATGAAACTACATCTCAACTCTTGCTGTGACAACATGAGGACAGATGAACACTGGAATAGTGAATGTGTGACTTCACTGAAATGCCTTATTTTAAAATGTTTGGCTTGTAAAATAAATCACATGGTCAATGTTTTTGAATGTGCTGGACTAACTGTTGAGTTGAACAGCAATGCTCTGCTGTATCAGTTTTAATTGGGTTTAAAATGTCACCAGCTTCATCTGGTATATAGCTGTAGGTTTGATTTCGCTTACTGGACCTGAATTAGGCAATAAGAGCTCCCCAGAAAGGGAGCATTTGTCCAACATGTCCTTCCTTGCTTTACACACCAACAGCAAAGCTGTTGAAAGCTGTGGAGTTGAAAACGCCTGCTATTTCCATAAGTGAGTGTTATGATGCAGCCTTGTTTTCTGCTCTGAAGTATAACCTTGGTGTTGCATGTTGCCTAGCAGCACAATTCTTGTGAAGCGGTAAGAAAAAATACATATACATATATATATATATGTGTATATATATTCTGGTACTTTTAACAAAGCCTTCTATTACACCTACATGGAATTTCATTGTAGAATGAGACATTGTTCCTTTTCAGTTTGATGTTCTGTGTTAGCGTTCAGTTCACAGTACTACAAATAAAAGTATATTTAAGTGTTGATATTCCTGTCCTTCACACCTCTCAATTTTAAAAATCTGTCTTCAGGCCCTTCTTCTGTAAATGAGTAACTTTAGAAAATGTATTTGTAGGGCAGGTTTTCATCTTTTCTGGGAATTCTTATCAACTGAGAAATGACGCAAATTTGTGCAGCATCTTCCTCTTGCTGACTCCTAAGACTCATTCCTATTAAGCAGCAGATATTAAGGAATCTTGAGCAGAAGCTTAACCACTAAGCTTAACCTTCTCTCAAGATGGGCCTTAAGCAGTGATATGAACTACTACAGTGTGTGACACCCTCTGCTCACAGTTCTGTAAGATTTTCTAAAGCTATTAATTAAGAAAATTCTAACAGTCTGACATACAAAAGGCTTTTAGTTAACAGGGTGATTATTGCAGTGCACAGCCAGAATATGGGTTTAAACCTCTTGATTTTTTAGTCTTTTTACATAAGTCATGAGATTCTTAACCTGCATATGGGCAAGTTAACACAGGAATGTCAGTGCCTGGCTGTGTCCTGTAATCCACCCAATTTCCATTATACAGCTGCCAAGCTGGGAGTTGTTCCATTTTGTATATAAATAGCACTCCAAATACAGTACCCTGTTCCCCTAGATGGTAGAAGGCTGAGGCTTAGCTCTCATGACAGAGAGAATCTAATATTGTGTATTTCTAGGCTACAGAACTTTATGACAGTAGGAACAAAATGGAGGTGGAGCTGAAAGGATTCCAGGCTATTAAAAATTCACTAATGTGCCAAGAAATCTGTTCTGAACTTAAAAAGCATCCCTCAAGCAAGAGGCAGAAGACAGTTACATTATTTCTCTAGCTTACCATCAGGCCAAATTTATGCTAGAGAACTCTGTTAAAGGCTTTTTTCTTTTCTAGTCAGAAAAGCAGCTGGATAATAGACAGGAAAACTGTATTCCACCCTTACTTCTTCAAGGTAAACTTCTAGTGCGAACTTAATGTAAGAAATTGCAATTGAAATACAATTGCAGGAAACCACCAACTATTTAGCACAAAGTCAGACAATGGCACAGCCATTTCAGCATGCAGGTGCACAATCAAGGAGTAACTAGTCATGAAAGTAAGTATTCACGTGATAAACGAGAGGAGAAACTTTAAAGATCTTAGGAATTTTTTTTTTTTGGTATATATTTTTGTGACTTGAGAAAAAAAATATTCAGCAATTTACATAGCTGATTTTTTATGTTTAAAGAAAAATGCAAACTACCGAGAAGGCTACTGCAGTTTGATACCCATCAATCTTTATTCAGACTGGCCCAATTACTTTTAAAAACACCATTAAGCAGACACACACTGCCATCTCGTGAGCATCTCTAACACAGCTGCAGGCTGATTTTGGAGGAGAGGAAAATGAGTTGCTTGGAGCAAGTAACTTAATACAGTACAAAACATATACAGACTTAAAAAAATGCTGCACTGAATGCTTTGTCAATGGTATATTATATAATAGAGATACACAGAGCAAAGCTAAAGTATTTTATTAATAATTTATTGTCAGTAAGAAAGACTGGCTAATGGTAATTTTCAGTAAAAACCTTTACAAGACCATTGGATCACAAATATACAGACACTATAAAAACTGTGTCGTGGTGGTTTTGGTTCTAAACTGGTATGCAGAGGGTCCCCAACACACTTTCCAAGAAGGGAAAAAAATGTTTACAGTTCTAAAATACAGCAACCCATTTAAGACATTTCCATGTAGCTGACCCAGAAAAATATCAGACCTAATGTATGTACAATTGTAATTGTGTGAATATGCTGAATGTTTTAAAATGAAATGTCAAACCTTAGTTTTCAGGGGAATACATACAGTGATGCCCTGATTATAATAAGTCAGGGTGCTCATTTTTAATGGCACACTAACACCACTAGTTTCAGTGGAAAACAAATTCACAAAATATCTACAAAATCTAGTTAAAACTATTAAAATCAAAACTGTACATAAAATTTACAAAAAATAGGAGAAAATTAATTGCATTAGAACTATATAAATATATGCATCATGCTAACATGGAGAAGTGGTATGTGATTTTTTTTTTAAACATAGAACAACATAAGTACATAAATGTTCAGAAATGGCACAGCCAACGGAAATCTTAGAACTTTCCAAATACAGTAGGTCAGGAAATGGAAAGAGGTTCATTTAGTGAAATGAATTGCATGATCCAATGCTGCCATGCCAGTTTAGCTCACTGAAACAAAAGCATTCACCATGGCTGGGAAAAAAAGAAGAAAAAATAAAAAAGCTCTTGAAAATTGTTCTAGATTTGAAAAAGTTTGTTAGAGTCCAGGCACTTTTGTTGAGTGTGTCAGACTTCTGTATGTTGCTGGGAATCAAGTGGAGGAATTTTCACATCTTCGAAGTGACCATCGTCTCCACTCTCGTAGTCACTCATCATGACTTCGGACTCCATTTCACAGCATGCCGACACATCCGAGCAGGAGGCTGTGGAAGCGTACACAGACATGGACATGTTGTCTACAGTGGGTGCTTCAAAGTCTTGACTGAACCCCAGTGAGTACGGAGCGTACGGTTCTCTGTAGCTGCCGCTGCCGCCACTGGGTGTAGTCTGAGGTTCTGACATGTCTGCAGGGTAGTGATGGGGAAGGTACTGATTAAGGTTAAATCTCTGCCTGCTCCTTGTAGAAGAACCCAAGCTACCTACGGCTGGCATGTCTCTGGGTGGCTGTATTGACTCAAACTGGTCGCTGTATTCAGGTGGTAACGGTGGAAGCTCATCAGGTGCAGGGAAGTCATCAGGTGGAGGTGGAAAATCACTTTCTATGTCATAACCACCAGGGTAATAGTCTGTATCGATGGCATTTGGATCTGTGTAGAGGGGAGCTGACTCCTCAACCACTTCGTAATTTGGATACTCTTGGATACCTGGCAACTGAACACTCGGCATCCAATCTGATGTGTCCCAGTGATAACCTGAAAAGTTAATTAAAAAAAAAAATAGTATTACTATCTTGTGTTCAAGTCAGTCTGAAATGAGAAATCAACACATGTATTAAGACAATGCAATCACTGTGATTAGGACACTACTTGTTAATCAGCAGTTTGCCCTGGTTGCACAAAAGACATTCAACACAATTTTATGCCATGCATGAGACAGTGCATCATTCACAGTTGAACTTTTACATTTTCTCAGACATCACACCTAACATGGGAAGAGCTGTAGTCACCTATGGAATGTGCTGTCACAATACATAGTTGTTCAGTGGATAGCAAACAATCAACACCCTACCTGGCGCAGCTAAATACTTAATTGTTGCTAAGTAATTAGGGTGATAACAATGGCCTATTATTCTTAAGAATAGATTTAGCATATACAACCCATGACTTTCTTACATAAAAGAAGCAATTTCTATTTAGTAAAGTATTTCAGACCATTTAAAGTGACTTTGCCACTCAAGCACATTATGAAGTTAGTTTCACAAAATGCTGTTAGCTCTACAGGAACACCTCTGATAAAAATCTTTCGTTATTAGTAAAGACATTCCACATTCAACTACAAGAACAAAACAGGAAAATCAAGCTTAATCATGCAAAAATGACTGGACTTGATCCTCCCTTGCAAATCCCCTTTGAATAAGTTTGTATTTGTCTGCTGGAAACTAGATGTAAACCTAAACTAACTAAAAACGAATAATTTCTCTCATTTGAACACCAATAAAAAAAATACACTGTTGTAATATAGTGCAAATCTAGTAAAGAGAAATCACTGTAGACAAATGCACAGCAAACAACTCATAGTAAGTTTGTGTTAAAACCAAGTATTAACAGAAATTCTGGTGAACATCAATGAACTGCATGCAGAAGTCACCTCTTGAATTGCTGAGGTCAGGAACAGCAAAAGATTCTTTAGGTGGCAGAATAAGAAGAAAAAGGAGAAAACATCTGTAGTTAGGAATCAAATAGTAGAACCAATATGAAGACAAACAATGACTAGTCACTATGACATTCACACTGTTTTTGTCCAGTTTAATTAGCAATACTAAAGGGTTTTTTTCAATTTTCTCCTGGGCTCCTTATTTGTTAAGACTTGAACTGTAGGACAGCTACTGAATTAATGTGCAGCCCATCTGGGACATAGCTGTCTTGTGGTAAAATCTGCAGTCTGGAGTTTACTGAAATCCTTGTATCAGTATATTCATGACTTCTGCTACACAGGGTAACAGGACTTGACCGGATTTTTTTCTTTCCTTGTACCTACCCTTGTGTTTTGATACAGGTCTCCATCTATTGGCACTTACACTTTGAAGTATCTCTCGAGTATCAAGGTAACTCTTCCTTTAGCGTCTGGCTTCCATACATAAAGCATTGGGAAACCTGCTTCCCTTTGTACAGCAATTCCAACAACTCACGCTCGGCAGAGAACTGCCCTAACAAATATTAAACCTTTCTCTCTTCAGGAATCTATATTCCCTATTACAGTCTCTAAGGATGAGCGATGCTTATCCTAATGGCAGAATCTTCTCCTAAGAATTCATACTTTCATCTCTTGGAAGACTGAAGGGACAGAGGTTGACTTGGAAGACTGAAGGTTGACAGAGGTTGAGGTTCCTATTTTTTTAAGCTTGCCTAGCCCAGACAAGAAAAGTACTGTTCAGACTAATGGAGATGTCAGTCTGAGCTCTGAGACTCTTAAAACATCTCTGGCCTCAACTCCAGGAGAAGGTTCTGATCATTAGTCTGCTTAGAAGACAACATTCTTTATTTTTCTGGGGAAATTGTGTACAAAACTAAAGTCAATAAGCTTTATGATTTAGAGAACTTTCACCAAGGAAGGGAGAGATCTTGGTTTTCTTCTTCTTCTGAGGCAAAGACCCTTTGACATAAATGACAGAAACACAAACTAGAACTGGATGTGCGCATCTTTATGTGACAATCTGCTAGACTGGAGCTATATTTTCTCCTGCACTCATCAATGCTGATTTGCATCAAGCTACAACCTGAGGAGCAGCGCAGAGAATACAGGCCTAAAACTGTCCTGTGATGAGATTAGCTACTGTTCATGCTTCCAGGATGCCTGTTGGACAGAAATACTTGGGGAGACTAAAGGTAAGGACCATCTGTCCCAGAACGTGACCTTGCTGCAGGCTTGAGTAAGGATCTCTGCTACTTGAACTGACACCCTCCTGAGGGTGCTCAAAAGCAGAACTCTTTACCTAAGATGCTTTGAAAGAAGAAATGCTTATTAAGAGCAGAAACTCTCAAATGTTAAGGAGCAGCTGGAGTAGGACATATTTAATCTCTCTACAACTGCAATGTATACAATGTTTGTATTTATCTTATGGTGATAATAAAACAACAAACAATATTTTTATCTTTGAGAACTACATCTATATTTTTTAGATTCTACCAATTAAAATTTTAGAGAAAATCTGAATCAGTTATTAAATATTTCCCCTGGTAGATCTGGCCTCTTTTAGTCTTGTAATTCTCCCATTCCCAAGTACTGTGCCTTGCAATTTTTCTGTACTGAGGACTATTTTCTATAGATACACATCAATGAAATGGCACCCTCATTAATTAAATACTCTCAAGTAATTGGAAGTTCTTTGTCTTTCTTTGCATTTGTCTTTCTTTTGTGTGTCTGGATAAATTAAAAAGGGTGTACTTTAGATGACCAACCAAAGTGAAACTTTAGCTACTATAATCTATTTTATGCCTTACAATGGCTTCATTTTAAGTAGGACTTAGTAAAAAACATTATGTTTCCTAGTCTGTATCTAGAAATAGGAAGCATAGACTAGATGTAATTTCAGAAGAAACCTCTGCAAACTCACGGTCATGGAGTGAATAAATTGCCTTTTACTGGAACTTAAAGTACTATTTAGTCAATTAAAACAACAGTTAGCATTTGTATAGACTCACTGGCACTTTTATTACTACTATAATTTTGTAAAGAGTTTGTGTTTCCCAGAGTGGTTAGTTCTTAAATGTTAGCAGAAATGAAATAAAATACCATTGAAAATGCCTACCTTGCCTCTTTTTAACTTCCAAATACATACTACACACACAAAAATATATGTGTGTGTACATATACCCAAACATAGATTTTAGTTACTGTTGTAAGGCTGCACAGTAACAAACTACTTAAACTGAGGAGGATGTGTATTGCTATATATCACAGCTGCAGACAAAAATAATTTTTTTCTGCTTAAGAGACAGATTGATCTGAAGACCAAGGATGTGAGTGCTGATACCAGACCATTTTGATTCTGCTCAGCTGGACAAGGTATCAACAGGTGTGGGTGGGAGAAGAAAAGGAAGTGGAGGCTGCTGGTGTTTCATCTACAGTACTGCATGTATTTGCCTTTGATGTTGTCTCAATTCTGCTGGCAGCTTTAGTATGAATATTTTCAGAAGAGATTAAGCACCAAGATCTTTTCTGCCAGTCCTTTTTTTTCCCAAGAAAACCTGTTCCCCACTTTGAAACCTGTTCAGAATGCATCTACAGCACATGCAAGAACATATTATATGCAGATATACGATATATTTTTTGCTATAACTTATCAGAAAGTCTAAGTAAATAATATTTTATAATTCGCATCTGGCTAGCACTACATTACTAGAAGACAATGTAAGAAGACAAACGTGCATTATGCTGCCAAAGCAGTAAATAAATATGAAAACATGTATATACCTTCTTTTTCCACCGAGTCAACAACAGCATTGACAAGGTGTATTACAGTCACTACGGAAGCTTGTAAAAGGTATAAAAGGAGCAAATTAAAACAAACCTATAGTTAGTATCACTTTAAACAGCAGACAGATACACATCAAACCCCCCAACAACACTGTGAAATTGCAGTTTGTTACTATTTTATAGAGCAACATTATTGGTGTACATACACATTTACTCTCAATCTAGAATGTAGTTGCATGTAATACATAAAACACATATCTAAAGCTCAATTTTATTCTTGCTAAACATACAAAAGTACTTGTAACTACTCATGAAGTACCTTTTGCACGAGCACAAGGCTGCTTAAGTTGTGTTAGAATTTCTGAAATGTTGCCTAAATATACTCATTTGCATAATACTTTATCTACATAGCAACAAACTAGACTTTTCTAAAGGCTTGTGTTTTAAGGTGAATTAAGGACTATTGCATTAGAGTTCTCCTTTAAAAATGTGAACTATGTTGCCTCCCTATCAATGAAAGACATGGGAAAGAAATTTTCCCTGAAATGAGCTAAAAGGATAGAATATGAAAAATACCTGCTGAAAATTTCTGTTACTGATCTACTTAAGTTTTGTATGAACAGAGATATCACAGTAGGAATACCAAATTCAGGCTGTTATATGCTTTTTAAAAAAAAAACCAAAATTAAATTAATGTATTTTTTATGTCTTCTCTTTCCCTCAAAATAGTTTTGGAATGAAGAAGTATTTATTCTTACAGGGTAAAATGATGCAAGCACATGCAACTTGTTTGCACAGCTCAGGGATTAAATATCAAGCTAATAAATTCTGAATCTACCAAAATGGAAGGAAGGAACAGTATCTGTGATGTTACAGCTATTTATCTTAAAATGATGTATTAATGAGTAATCAATACATGACAGGAAATGGGAAAAAGAATATACTAAACATATGAGATGGTAAGGAGGGGAGAACAACATGTACAACACAACACTTAAAACCACAGGGAAAGAAGTTGGAAGTTGGTATCAGGTCTACTGATAAAATGATGAGAACTGCAAGCATACCATTTTACTTTCACCAATCATTAAAGCAGATAGGTTTCATGCTTTTAATAACAAATCACCCTACTTCATGAAGAAGCAGAATGTTCTTTATTCCTAAGCTAAAGGAATTTCAAGTTCTTTTTTACCAGGCAGAGACAAAAGCAGAAAGTGGAATGAAGAGTCAAAGCACACCTTAACTTAGCAAATTAAGTTATGAGACAACTGTGGCTTTGTCCAATCAGTATGACATGTTTCTGAATACACAGATGCATTCATGTCAACTATAAAAGCATCTGTCATCACAACAGAAAAGACATCCAATTAATAATAATCAAACCCACAAGTATGTATGCTGATTATATTTTGATGGACTTGAGGTGTGATCAAAATATCTATATTTTTATATTGGCTTTTTTCAATGTATGAAATGTTTTTATGAATTCATTTCAATCATGGTGAAAGCCAAATATACTGTTCTATAATAACAAAATTCCTTTTTGTGCAGTTTCCTTCATTACTAAAGTAATCAAACTTACAAGCAGTCCCTTAAACTCTGCTCTCACTCAGAACTGATCTGATCCATATGGGAGCTGAGGTCGCAGCAAGAAAAAGAGAAGGAAACAAATGAAACTGTAACACCAGAAAACTTTTTACTGAGAGCTGAACAGCAAAGTGAAATTATATTTGTGCAGAGGCCATTTTTTAAATTCACTGTATTCTTGCATAAGGTGATAACTAAGGATAACCTAGAAGAGATTATCAAATTCTAATCTGTTTTAAACACAAGGCTCTGAGCAACTTGAGCTGCATTTTCACTGTAATATTCTAACAGCAGAATGATTATATATAACTTTAAGGTAAAACAATTAACAGTTGGTGTAGAGATAGGTAAAATATATTTTAAAAATTAACAGATCTGGGTATTAACATAAGCAAATACAAATATATATTAAATAAGCTACTATTTAATATATATTCAATATATGTAAATCCCATTGTTACTAAGAGATACAGATGCAAGGACAGAACAAATGAACATCAGCAGCAGTACAGAATGATTGCATTTTACGTACCATTGTCATCACATGATTCAGACTGGAAGGAGCTGAGAGACTGGACCTCGGACATGCTTTCTCTTGCACTGTAAGGATGGGAGCTCTTTTCATCCAGAGGCTTCTTAGAGAGGCAGGGGTCAAGATCTACTACTTTAGCTGAAAGAAAAAGTTTCAAGTGAGACAATTAATAGATTCTAGATTAAAGAATCAATACCATTTAAAGTTGAGATCTGCACATTTTTACAAAACTTAGTAGAGGTTGAAGGCTGATCAGAGACAATACACAGTAAAGTCATGCTGCCTTTTGTACTCTAAGACGTATTGACAGAGACTTTGTACTCATATTAACCAGCACATACATTTAACAGGAAAGTAAAAAATAAGAACATCTCTTACTGTCATAGTCAAAATCCCAGCTGGGTTTCTGTATTGAATCACTGTCCGAAGGTGAGTTGGAGGGAGGTGGAGGTGGCAAGTTTGGTGCAACACTGCAAACAGCTACAGCTTTCCGGTGACCATGTACAGAATCTGGGTTAAAAGTACTGAACTCGGGGTGCTCAGGGATAGCAGACCCTTCAAAAGAATTCCTGTCAAGATTGTTCCTGGAGTCACTTGGAATGCTTGGAGTGTATGAAATGGGACGAACAGGAACCTGTGGTGGGATGTCAGAATAGATGTTCTTATTCAATTTTGCATCAAAACACGGTCTTTGCAAGAAGGCTGTCGTAGCTCCCAGTTGCTTGTCTTCAGGTTCCGGCTGGTGCTTCTTCTTTCTACCAACCACTTTGCGGCAAACAACAAAAATCACAACTAACAAGAAGATTCCTGCGATGAATACAATAATCCCAATCACTTCAGCTAAGCTAATGTTCCAAGATGTTGACACATATTTATTAAGAACAATGTCTGTGCAGTGTTTGCCTCCAAATCCATGACTACAGTTGCAGTGGTATGAGCCATAAGTATTCTCACAAAGGGCACCATTGAGACATGGGTTTTCTATGCATTCATCAACATCAGTCAGGCACCTATTGGAAAGAGAGCACAGCAGTGACGTTTAGTTTACATCAGTAGTCTTTGTTGTAATCTCATTCTCAACAATTTTAGATATATTTATTACAAGGTACTGCACACTAACATGCATTTTGCTATTTTATCAACATCCCAGATTTCAACCAGTTTGAACTGTTTATCTGTTAATGAATACTACTAAAATTCAATGTATGTGGAATGTTACCTACCTTTCTCCACGAAAGCCTGCTTCACATTCACAAACAGGTCCATCCAAACTGTCAATACACTTGCCACTGTTTTTGCAAGGATTGTCTTTGCAATATGGACCCAGCTGGCATCTGCAAAGGCAAAACAAACAAAACCAGCTGAACATTACCTCACAACAAGCGAGTTTATAACGTGGGATTCAGAGCTGTAACCAGGGCTGTTGTTAACTTCAGCCAGCTCCAGTGTGTCTCAAAGTCTGAGCTTTAAGTAGGAAACAGATAAAAAAGGAAACAGAAAAAGTGTTACGTTTATATCCTGTTTTCTACGGGGTTCATTGACACAATGAACCATACAAACATACCTTTGACCTGTGTATTGTCCTCGGCACTGGCAGATAAAATCATCACTGACTGGGATGCAAGTCCCACCATAAAGGCAGGGGTTGGAAGCACATGGGTTGACACTTACATCGCAGTGAGTTCCCATAAACAAAGGTGCACACTTGCAGTAGTAACCTGAAATCAAATACAGATGTTTTGAAAGTTGCACATGGCTTTACTGGATTTGAGATAAAATCCTCCCTGCCCACCTACAGATTTAAGAAAAATTCCTCCCTACCCACCAACTTGTTACAAGAGAAAAATGATAGGAAAAACCAGAAATGTTTTTATCAAAAGATGAAGCGAAGTGTAACAGTAAGAGTATTCTTAAACATGACTGAAGCATAATTTCCATTTTTCTCACAAAACACAAGTTGTCCCAATGATTTCAGAATTTCTAAAGAAAGACCCTGGTGTAGGCTGTTAAGAGGATGGACCTCAGATGTCAGCACTGAAGATTAAATCCCCACTTTGCCAGATGGACTTTGTCTACTTCATACCCCAAGGAGTTGAATCTTGAAGGCACACACAGCCTCCCTACCTATTCAACAACTGACATTCTACAACTCTGGGAAACCAAGAATTACGCACGAAGTTGTTTTGTCCTTCAAAGCAGAGAAGTTGAAAAGCAGTTTTGAAAACTAAAAGCAGAAGAATAAAGAGCAGCTTACCTCCATTTGACAGTGCATTGCAGATGCCTCCATTCTGACACGGGCTGCTTGAACAGCCATCTGTGGCAGTCAGTAAGCATCCAGGAGTGACATCTACAGATTCTTCCATGTGTGCATAGTTTCGTGGCTTGCTGTTTAAGGGCAGCTCTTGTCCATTTAGTACAATGGAATCCATACAGCCTCTGAAACCATTGCTAACCTGTGGACTTCTACCATGTCTTGTACCTTGCTGACGAATATGACCACCAAAAAACACGTGATTGTCCAGGTTTAGTGTTCTAAGTGTACCAGGAGCAGTACCAGATGCAGTATGCACCCTGTCCAGAACAAGTCGTGCATAGTTTCCATCCACTTCAAGAGATACAGAGTGCCACTGGCCATCGTTTATCTGAGTGCTCTGAACAGAGACAATCCCAGGTCCACTGCCACAATCAAATTTATATTGCAGTCTTCCATGATGGATCTACAGAGGAAAGCCACAACATCAATAAATGGTCTGCACACTTAGAGAGTATAAAATATTGATGCCTATAAAAGTTTATGTTTGCTGGAGAGACAGGATGATGGTGGTGTTCATAAAAAGCAGTTTAATAACACCATTTTCCAGTCACAGCAACTGTGATTTATTCTATATGGTTCTTTTAATTGAAACGTACACTTTGTACATTTTGTTCCTTTAGTAAAGCAGTCACAGATCATAATCAAAGTATTACAATACTTCAATACTTTTCATCTTGTGCTTTAAGTAACTTTTCCTGTATGGACTTCAGTATTATAAGTAAATAAATTTAAAGTTGTTTAAGATATATGATTCAGGAAGCTGTGTTTGTTTACATATGTAAAAAATTCTGTACAAGTTTGTCACCTGGATGTGTAACACACCCTACCTTTAAGGCAATTTTCAATTTTAACACTTCTACAGAGATGTTATGATTCAATCTTTTAATCTGACACAAAAATAGTAAGAAGATGGTAGGAAGAAAGGAGGAGATATGCACTAGGAGATATGCACTAAAGATTTTAATATACCTCTAAGATACTGTAGTCTGTTCCTCGAGCATACATAACAACTGCATGAGCAGAGTAAGTTCTAAGTCTCATTGTCAGCTTCATTTCCTCTTTGTTCTCATTTTCCATGAGACGATATTTCACATAGCTGCTCCCAGTAAATGTCACAGCAGAGCCAGCTGATGCTTAGGAATACAGAAAAGCATAAAAAGTATTAGCACAGGACTGGAATCAAATTCATATTTGGAAAGTAATACAGTCTTACACAGAGTTTCTTAGAGTTAGTTCCTTACCAGGACATTGCCCAGCTTTGCTGTCTTGGCAAACACAGGTGTATTTTCCTTCCTTTGGGTCTCCTAAACATTCTGTACCTTCAGGACATGGGTTTCCTTCACACATACTGTTCACCAGGGGGCATTTCCCTTCTGTAAAACCAAATCCATTATTTCTTTTCTGTTGGTGGTGATGGTATTTTGTGAAAAGGGACTGAAAGTGCCCCAAATGATATTCCTAACTATCAGACAAGGAGGTAAATAACAGTTATGAGGCATGACTGGCACAGACTAGACAAACAGCATATAGAGTGTCTGATGCTCATCCTTATCTTGATTACTCAATTCAATTGGTAAAATTAGGAAACTGGTGTTGTGGTTTAAGGCTTACCATTAGAATCATTCACCACAAAACCCAACATGTAGATATTAAACATGGACAGAGTAGGTTGGGGAGAGCAGAGAAAAGCATGTCTGTATTTGAGACAGAAAAGGAATGGGCTTTAAATATTTACTTAATGTGTGCAAGTTCACCCAGCAAGGTTAAGTCCTGGTTTTAAAAAGCAATGTTTTCCTCAGAGATAAAGACAAATTAATCTTCTGTGAGAAATCTTTATACTTACATATATTTAAATGAATATTTATTTCCCACATTACCATCTCATTCCCAAACAAGTTTGGAAACTGTGTGGGCTACTCCTCTAAGCAGAAACAAGGAAGTATTCAGGTACTTTGCAGGAACTTATGTCTGTGCACACAAGACTGAAAATGGCCATCAACATAGGAAAATGCAATAGCAAAAAAATTAACTTATTTCATAAAATGGAAAATGAAGGTGTAGCTATAAAAAAAATAAATATCTACTCCCATAAGCTTGTATTATGTAAACTCTTGAAATGAGGTAATGAGATAAGAAAGAATTACTCTTTACTATGAACAAAATTAGGCAAATATTATGGAGAGTGTTACGGAATATTCCTAATCTTGTCCTGTAATATAAATTTCCATCTGTGGATTACTGCTTTTTAAAACCAGATCAATCTTTTCAAGGATACAGTTTCCCTTATTGTGTTTCTTACCTTTACAAAGACAAGTTGCTGTTCTGTGATGACGGGGAGTGACGAAGCTCAACCTGGCTGTGCTGTGGGTTGACATGATGTTCTCATCCACTGTTACTTTTTCTTCACAAAACTTCAAAGGACAATCTAGGCCTGCGCAGAGCTTATGAAACACATCAATTATCCGGACGCCTAAAATCTCCTCTAGGTCAGGCACAGAAGAATTTATCTTGTGGAGCAAAATTCGCATCGGGTGGTGAGAGCTACCAGACTTTTCAATATTCAGGAGGACATCCAGATTAGAAGGAGGATCAGAAGGCTGCAAACTAACAATCTGGATATCATTTCTCCTCACGCCCAAGATGTTTCTTAATGCTCTCTGGAAATTGCGCCAGTAATCACCAATGAATTCTTCAGGGGACAGGTTTGCAAAGCGTATTGCGATACTGTGATTTAATACATCTTGTGTGATTTGTCTGATGTGTACAGTAATATCAGCTGCAGTTGTGAATTTCCCATCTGTAACAGTGACATTTAGGAGGTACAGTCCTACATCTAACCTTTTATGTGCTATTAGTTTGCCACCAGTACTGGAAACAGAGAACAGGGATTCCATTTTGGGGTCCAGACTGTATGTCAAGGTATCATAAACATCTTGATCAGTTGCATGAATTTTTCCAATGACACCACCTGAATATTCTTCCCCAAAGGCTGTGATAAAGATTTCCAGAGGCAGTATTGCTGGAGAATAAATGCTTTCCTCAATAACTCTAATATCAATGTAAGTCAAAGATGACAATGGTGGTTTTCCATTATCTGCCACCTAAAGGAAAGATGAGGACAGATTTACATTTTTGCTTTATCTCAAATATCAAATGTAGATATTTTTACTGTATACAGTAGAGCTGTATTTTCTGTACCAAAAAACCCCCAAAAAGTCCTATAGGAAAATGCTTTACATAAATTCCGTAACACAATTCTGAACATAAAAGTTAACACTGAAAATTTAAAAAGCTTATATAAGCAGACACACACAAATATGTTTTCACTTCTCCCGAGATTAAAAGCCTACAGTGCTCTTACTACCTGAAAATGCCAGGAAGCTATTAACACTGGTAGCAAATACAGAGGAAATGCACAGTAGCTGATTTCAGACAGCAGATGGTGCTTGAAGCTTTTTTATATCAAGCATGGAAACACATTACAAACTTGAAATGAGTCATGCACTAGAAATGTACAACATTCTTCACTGCAATTAGGAGGTAGTCTGGAAGACAAACTAAATGCACTGTGCCAAACAGCACTTCAAAAGGAAAAAAATGCATGCAGAAAGTTACAATTAATTATGTTGCCTTTCATGATTTTTGGTCACAGAGAGGAAAAAAAAGAGGTATTTTTTACAGATAGATAGAGAGTGCTATTTGCTTCAGACAGTTAATCAACTGTCTTTAACAGTATCAGCCTAATTCAATTTTAAAGCCTTTTTGAACCCACTGTTCTCCACCCCTTTTGGACAAAGTCATACACTGTTGTTGTATAAAGACAGTAAAAAAAAGAGTGGAAAAGTGAGTAAAGAGCATTCCCTTGGGTTCACTTTTTTCTATTTCTCACCTCTTTTTTCCCATCTACCTTTTTCCAGAACTCTCTCCTAGTTACTGAAAGTGACACTGAAGAAATAGTTAAAGAAGAATTGGAGACATGTGAAGGTACAGAGGAGATATACAGGGCTCAGAAAGCAGAAGATATTCTGCATTGTTTAAAATATTTTGCAATAATTGTACAGAGTACACTATGAAGATCTATGCAGAGGGGTTGCTTTTTTGTACAAATTTAAGCAAAAGAGGAGTAACTCCAGGCACAAGATTATCTGTGGATGGGCACATAAATGTGGCATTTTTAAAAGGTAACATGTGTCTCATAGAACTACATGTCTTCATCTGTTTCTGTTAACTCCAAAAGACAGGCATGGCTAGAAATTTGTCCTCCAGTTACCCAAATAAAGAACGAGAGCTTTAGCTCAAGTTGGCAAAGTTTTGTTTTGCCTAGATCTCTGCCTGGAAACAACACAAGGCAGGCAGTTTAGCTACAGAAGAAATGCCCAAGGGAAAGAAGAAAAGGCTCAAAACAGACAGACAAGCAAAATTATAACAAATGGACAGCAAGTAGGAAAGTAGAGCCCCAGGAGAAATGGTTTTTCAATAGTGCAGATATTTAAAAATGTGCTGTGGTTTTAAACTGAAGACTTCAGAGTGTGGCACAAAGGATTGCACGACTCATAGCTGAAGATTTTGCACAGTAATGCTGTGAGACATTTGTTAATGGATAATCTATTCCCTTGGGAGAGAGGACAAGTAAATACGAGTTGCATGCCCATATAAGGTGACCATTAGGAAAAAAAAAAATTCTTATTTCTATTAAAATGACAAAAGTGAAGTTGTTTGGAGGTAGTGGGTGCGTAGAGTGCATATGGGGAAAGTTTGTGTAGTTTTAGTGGGGTTTTTTTTTTGGTTGTGAGTTTTTTCAAATGAAAGTATGCCTTTAAATTAAAAACATCACTACCTCAGCAATCCATTCAAAAAGCAACTAAGGTGAAAGATGTCAATATTGAAAAGCACACCAGTAAAGGTCACTTAAAAACTGAAAATGGGTATCAAGAGATCATACACAACCATTTACTTGTGATTTGCAAGATCAAAATGCAGAAATTAAACATAACGCAAACTTGAGAAAATGACTTCCTACAGACTTTAAAAAATATTATTTGAAATGAATAGAGGAAGAATATTTTACCTCAATAGCCATGCCTGTAATTTTGTATATATCATTGGAACTGAAGTCTTGTGATAGGGATATGCTAGTTTTAGTCTTGGATACCTTCATACCCATGGATTGTAATATAATAGCAAATAATAGCAGTATGTCTACTGAAAAAAATCTAGCAAACTGTAAAATGACAAATGGCAATTAGAAGACAATGATATATTTCAAGAATCCAGTCGAGAAACTTGGAAATCAACAGATTAGACAGGTCCAAAATACTGAAATTGGGTTGTACAGCACACAAAAAGAGGCACATTAGTACCGCTGGCTTTCATGATTTACAGTCTTTGAAAGTCTTTGTTCTAAATGAGTACATTTGTTTGAAGACACTTGTTTAGCTACTGGATGCCATTAAAATAGCCCATATTCATTCCCTAATAAAAAGGCACTTTTCAGCTGCTGTGCTGAAGACAAGATAGCTGAAGTACTGACAGGCTGTTCAGTAGACTAGAGAGCAGACAGTGGCTTAGAAATGGAAGAATTGTAAGATTCCACACAGAGGAAGATGTTAGACACATAGATATAAGTCTCACACTTAAAAAAAGCTAGGCACATAAGGAAGGGCCAAAGGTGCAGCTAAATCATGAAATGTGACAAAGTCAGTGTAACAGTCTATACAGAATAAATATAACTGCCTGTACATGCATTTATAAGAATACATTTTAAAAGCAAAATAAATAGAAATTAGTTACTGTTTAGAGAAGACTTAAAGTAAAACATATGAATCTTGCACTACACTGATTCCACATACAGGAAAAACATCCATGAACAAAAAGGTGACTTTTGGGGGAATTGGCATCACTACTGAGGAAAAAATGGTTAACAGAGGAATGATATATCTGCCCCCATTTTCATCCCAATTCTTAAACCCTAAACTAAACTACACTTAAATGAAACTATAGCCGTCCTTGTACTGATGGCTCCTGGTTACTAACATTTCAGTGACTCAAACAGCAAATTACAGTATCTGTGTGAATTTTTTCTTCTTTTCCCAAAGAAAATAAACTTTGTATAAACATGTCACAATTATCCCAATGTGGACAGAATTCAGCAAACACTGTTGTGAACAGTATTACTCTAAAATTCTGGAAGTGCACATTTACTCATAAATTATCTGCAATAGTATGCGTAAGAATAATTTGAAGATTGAAAGAAATTCCTCATGTGAAAATGAAGGTAAGAATTTTTCTTAAAACCTAAATCTGGAAATGAAGTTAAGGAATTAAAGCCATCTATTTTTAGCCTACAATTTTAAGCCCTCTGTTCCCAACTGTTAAATTTGTAACTGAATTAAAAAGGACTAGATAAGATTAAAACAATTGGTTTGAACTTTTCTCACACTAGGTTACAAAAAGTATTTGAGACAGCTTAGCTAGGTTAATGTAACCTTGGACATGGTCTGGTCTTTTTGCACGACAATGGAAAACATAGCATGCATTATAGCACTTCAGGGTCTTTTTTTGAGTATTATGCTGTGGTTTCCACTGCAGAATTCTGAGATCTCAAACAACTGCACCGCAACTTTCAATGCTAGGAAAAAAGGTCTACTGAAAATACTATGAAAAAGGGTCCAAACTTAAAAATATATGTTTTCAATTGCCATTGAAAAAAGAATGCGGCACTACAGGAAAATTCCCCCTTACTTACTCCTTTACTGCTATGTTGCACAATATCCCTACTTTCATCATGTGAGTTCAGTCCAGCACATGGCTTCAAGGGTCAAAAGTTTTTTAGCAAGAGGAATTCTTCAGACAAATCAATACTGAGTGGCTCAAGGGACCTGTCTCCTGCTGTTTTTTTCAACATTCCAACCAGAAGGCAAAGAGCTTATTAAGACCACTCACCCAGTTAATATTTCACTTACACCTTACTTCTAACTCTGAGTTTAACTGAACTTCCCATTGCATATGTGTAGATTATAATTTAAACCAACTCATTTTGTCTATGAAGACATCACCTCATGGGACATGCCTCAAACGACTACTTGGCATGTCAGGATCTCCTAACAGAAAGACAAGTGGTGGAGTGAATATGAGTCGGAAAAGTTAATTAAATATTACAGTGCAAAACAGTAAGAGGAACATGACAAAAACATCCTACCTTAACGTGAAGCAAATAGTGATCTCTCACTTTGCGATTCAGTGCAGCACTTGTGGTCAGAATGCCCTGCTGGGTAATCTGAAAAGTCCTCTCTTCGTTTCCAGTCAGGATGGTGAAGAGAAAAGGAGGGCCGTTGTGAGAAGAATCCCTGTCTGTCACCACTAGCTGCAGCACACTGAATCCAATAGGCTTATTTTCCTACAGATATATAATACACATTGGTTTTGTTATAATCGAGGATATGGTCTGATGCTGATTTCTTCCTTGCAACAAAAACCCCAAAAAATTACTGTCAAACCAGCTAATCAGTACAAGAGAAATCAGAATGACAATATTGCTTCAGGGAAACTACTACCCTCTGAGAATAAGACTCAAAAACAGTAAAAGGAGAAAGGCAATTTTTTAAACTTTGTATTGTATTTTTGAAGGTAGCTCAGCCTTGACACTTTACATTTTCCACTTCTGGTCTGAATTAATATTACTGTAGCCTAATTACCAAGTCATCAAAGATTTGAAATTTAGAGAAAACACCTGTTAAGAATAATCTAATGCCTTTGTTGGGAGGACTAGAAAAATACACTCCTCCATCTGATCTCTTGTGCCCCTAATTAAGAGTTCTGACTACAGCTGTGGCTGCTACAGCCACCATCCAGTTAAAATATGAAATCCAGGTTTTAAAATTTGCATCATAAAATCCCTTCAAGTTTGCATCATGTGGATGTCTGAGGTTTCACAGACACTTCACATACGTTGGCTTATCGCGTATCTTACAAACGCATATAGCCTTATCTGACACTTTTAACACCTCTCCCAGAATACTTGTGCCAGAATCTGTATCAGCCAGATTTCTCTACCTACATACTTATTTGAAAAACAAGAAAGGCAGAAACATTATTTTGAAGTACAACAATATCAAAATGCTATCCCTTTCACAGAAGTAAAAAACTCCTGATAACAATACTCTGTTTCTGAGAGAGTAAGTCAATTTAGTTATCAGATACTGCAAAAAGCTGAAGCTTTTTCCTTTTCAGCAAAACAAAGACCATGACTTTAAAATACAAATATTTACAGTTGGACATCCAAAGTAATTTGACTTTCCTAAAAGCTAAGCACATTTTCTACTGTGTCCAAATATATCTATCTCCAATACAAGAGGAAATGCACACCAGCATTCTTGGGCAACTCCTCCAGCTTTTTCTCTGCTACCTTCAACTAGGGCAGGCTCATATGAATGAACTATAACAGAAGAGGTCTTCCCTTTTAACTGAGTAAGGGAAATAGTACAGACACGGCTACACAGTCTGCAGTTTAAGTGAGATATTAATTAACATTTATTTCAAGAAAGACTGTAATAGGGGAAGATACATTTGACAGCACACAAACATGAATCTGTTCTTTTAGGGGTTTTCTTTTGTGTGTGGGGGTGGTTTTTTTTGTTTGTTTGTTTTGGTTTTTGTTGTTTTTTTTGGTTGGTTGGTTTTTTTTTTAAAGCAAAATCCAGGACATCTTATTTGCATACTGTGTGTATATCGTACTAATTCACTTTTTCCTATTCTGGAAAGCTGCCTTCACAAATGATGCACACTTGTCTCAAACACAAGTGGTACGTTAGGGTGGCACAGTGCACCAGGTAACATTGTCTAATCCTCACAGATCTACTGTACCAGGCCAGGAAACAGCAGCAGGACACAAGGGATTGAGCTCATTTACATTACTAGTCTACAAGGGTCTTACGCTCTATTGGATTTAGAAAGACAAGAGTATAGTCTCTGCTTTAGCAGTTTTCTGAATCAGGCAAGTACGTGCCAGACACTTGAGAATGTGGCCTACTGCTACCATCCTATGGTGTAAAATTAGTCAAAGGATTGGTATGCAGCCATACGAAATTCTACTCCTGTTCTAACTGCTGCTGATCCTGGAGGAGGCCAATGGGAATTAAGGTTCAACCTATGTGCCATGGTGCAGAACACTAGCTTCACACTAGCAGGTACCTAAAGGATCTTTTCCTAAGCAGTAACTCCTAAGACTGAAAAGAAATAGCAAAATTATTATGCATTTTAACATTCCTGTATGATTCTTAGATTGTTCTATGCATAAATGGAATTTATTATATATATATATATACATGCACACACACAAGGAATCTGAAAAAGAACCCAGAGAGAGGTTATGCAGTCTCCCTCCCTGTAAATATTCAAGAACTGTCTGGACACAATCCTGTGCCATGAGTTCTAGGATGAGCCTGCTTTAGCAGGGAGATTGGACCAGATGACCCACTGTGGTCCCTTCCAACCTCACCCATTCTGTGATTATTACAACTTGCAATGTAAGTTTCTACATAACATGCAAACAGGAATTTCATAACCTTCAACACTTATTTGATAAGCAGTCTCACTGGCAACCTTAAATAATTAAAAATACAGAAAAATTCAAGTCACAAATCTGCAGTCCAATAACATTATTGATTCTACTACTTCACTAGTTGTATTTACCTGGATGATAACACTATAGTTTCCTTTTGAGAACACTGGAGGATTATCATTTACGTCAGAAACATCAATGTTAACTGTAGTTGTGTTAAGCTTAGGTGGGCTTCCATTATCTGAAGCTTGAACTGTCAAGGTATATCCTGAAATCTAAAAAAATTTTAAAAATTAAAAATGTTTACTGAAGAGGAAAGAAGTATCAAACTCAGATTCTGTTTTATGGAAGAATTATTTTAGCACAACCCCCAGTAAAGCTTTCCTTCATATCTTTAATCCTTTCTCCCAAAAGTATCTACATAAACAGAGGCTTGCACTTTATTATAGCTATATTAATTTTGGAACATGAAATGGTAACTTACAAATAGAGTAAGAAAATGGTGGTCATCAATTATGTATAGGTAAATTAATCCCAGCTGCCCTAAAAACACAAAAACTCACCTTTTCTCTGTCTAGAAGCTTAGTCACTTTTATTTCACCCCTGGTAGGGTCAATTGTAAAAGGATTTCCTTGATTGCCATCTATAATTGTGTAGTGAATGCGGTTGTTAGAAGGTCCATCAGCATCATCTGCCATAACCTAAGGGACATTACAGTCTCATTGAAAACAGGTTGAAATAGATTCTAGCACCTTTCAGATAAACTCATCCTGAAGGTGAGCTCTTTTGGTCTAACAAATTTCATAGTTCACAGGAGAAATGCCATCTCAATGGAATATATCAACATCACTTAATTTCCTGAATTTCTTCTAAAAGTTAAGTCATGGTCTCATGAGGAGAACATAAACATATCACAAAATACTACCTACTTTCCCACAGCATCTGAAGTCCCTACTTCTGAAACTTTTTCAAAGTAAATTTTCAATTCAGTCAGTGGCAAACATGTATTCATTGATGTTCACCTTCAAGTCAATACTTATTCTTCAAGACTGAAAGCATGATCATCACGAGAGAGTATTCCAAAGTAAAAACACAATACGTACTGTAATAACTGATTGTTCAAGCATAGCATCTTCACTGATTACTGCAGTGTAAGTGTCTTGGCTAAACACTGGAGAATTGTCATTGATGTCCGTGACATTAATATTCACGGTTACAACATCACTTAATGAAGGTGTGCCTCCATCTGTGGCTTCCACTGTCAAGTAGTACTCATGAGAACTTTCATAATCCAAACTCTCAATGATAAAAATGGCTCCTAGGGAAGAAAAAAAACCAAACAAACTCACACAGAGTCTGCTACTGGTGTAGTACTGTGTTGTAACTTTTTATTTCAACCTGACAAATGCTCATCTTCTTGAGGGCTTGATTTGTCACTGTAAAGCTAGAGCTACCCAATGAAATTATTATGCTTTACACATGTAAGTAAAAAGATGCAAAGTTCCTGCCATCACCAGAAAATATTCACAGTTTAAAACAATCTGGCTTACATTTTGTAATGTGGGTTTTTAACTGACTAGTTAGGATAGTGCAATCCCTAGCATACACATTGATCTGCTGGATGAGTTTTTCTGGAACCTTTTTACTCCGTTCAAATATATGAAGTTTATCTGGCAGAGTATTTCCATACCTTAGTACCAGCATGTCCACTGGAAAAAGCAGAATTGTAATTTCCACTACACTAGGTACAATTAGCTACTAAACTATTTAACTAACTACTAAAAGTCAATTAGAATTAACTTTTGGGTAGAAATCTTATTAAAAACAAAACAAAACAAAAAAACCAAACCCAAACAACTTTACCAGAAATAAGTAAACAAAACTAAAATGGAGGTGCTTATTGATTTTTAACAAAGAATTTTCATTAATAGGGAAAAATTCTCAACATAACCTAAATAGTCCCTGAGACTAAATCTGATTATCATACAAGCCTAAAATCCCCACTGTCATGCTGGGCATATAGTTGAACATAATATTCCTATTCCAAGCTCTCTTTAATGCCATATCAAACTTCTCTAGGATTACTGCCTTTGTGGACCAGTGACTAGTCTTCCCAACCAATTTTATTTCTAATCCTTCTTTTGCCAAGCCTGGCCATTCCTTCTGATTATATACCTTTTGTGGAAAATCTATTATGTTTCTCATTGCAGAACTATATCTTTCCACCTGCCTGCCCCCAGAGTGGGGAATTTCCAGTTAGGAAACCCTTACTCTTGCCAGCTAAATGAACCTAATACAAGTAATAATCCAATACACACAAGCAACAAATAAAGTTCCTATTCTGCATTTTACTGCACTCCTCTAGTAAGCATGCTGGCAAAATGGGTGAAAAGACAGCAGCAGCAACTTTACAGCCGGAATGATGCACATGGATTATACATAACCTGGTTGAACTATGGAGGAAGTCAGTATGGCATGGTGCCTGCTTGGCCTGAGGTGATATTCACAGCTGTAACATGTTACCTGTTGTTGAATCGATGCTGAATTTTCCATGTTCGTTCCCACTGACTATTGAGTATGTGATTTCAGCATTGGCTTCAATGTCTCTGCTTGCAGCATAGATCTGGAGAACTTCAGTTCCAACCAAAATGTCCTCTGACACACTTGCACTATATTCCCTATGCTCAAATACGGGTGGATTATCATTAATATCTAAAACAGAAACTATCAGACTACTTGTTGAAGACAGTCTTCTAGGTAAGCCTTCATCTGTAGCCTTCAAAGTTAATGTGTACACAGCTTGTAATTCCCGATCCAAAGGCTTCTCCAAACGAATGATTCCAGAGAATTCATCAATAGAGAACTGCCCCTCTGCAGAGTTCACCAGTGCATAATGGATTTTACGGTTCAACCCTGCATTTTGAAAACAATTTTCAAGTATGAAGCAGCCATTAAATACATAACAACAGAATAATCCATCTGATAGCTACGGAAATAAGACATGCATGCTAAATATTATCATTCATGTTAAAAGTACATTTCAGAAAGAGTTAAAGTCTCTTGTGAAGGGCAGAATTACTTCAAAAAAAATTAAGCTAACACTTCACTGCACTGATTTTCTGTCATACAGAAAACATGAATCATGGTTCTGCTTCAGTTATAGCACTAGTTAATATGAAATAATTGTTAATATAAATGTAATTATGACTTTAAAACAACAGAATCTGCTTAGCAAGCTTATAATAACAGAGGAAGATATGGGATAGATAGTTTGCATCAATTAACTAGACTCAAAACCAGCACGTTTATTTAAGAATCATGCCCCCAAAATGAACAGGAGCATAATTTCTAGCAACATTTCTTTATGAAACAAACAAAAACCGTATGGATTTTAGGGGCAAGTATTTTGGTCTGCCAGAGCCTCAAAGAGTAGTGAAGTAAGAAAAAAACTGTCTGTTACCTTCCAAATGAGCAACCCAGCGTTATCATAGCACAAAGCAGGTCAGTTGTTTTAAGAGACTGAGGCAATCATTCATTAATACTATTTGATTTAGAAATTGATGAGATGTGGAAATCATACACTTTTAAAAATAGTTTATGCTGTTGTGTTCCTTACAACAAAGCCTATGAACAAACTCTAATGTCATTTTCAGTTCATGTTCACTTAAATATTTGTAACTGAACAATGAATACAAAGAGACAGTAAAAATCTTAACAGCATATACATAAAGCTACAGCTGACCAGGGTTCTCTTGATGGTATGATCATCAATGGCTGGCCTGAGAAGCACACATTCAAAAATCCATGAATGCCTATTTATATGAACAGGCATGGCTTGATAGTCCAATTACTTACATCAGGAGTAAAAGGATGAACCTAATCAATCATTAATACCTTATGACACTAGAAATATCCTCCATTTTGTCTCTCCCCCCTCTTTCTCTTTTTTGCAAAGACACTATAGGGATGTCTTCCAAGCTACTCCTACATGGAAGTCAGGTGTTAAATGATTTAGTAGACCAAAATATATCTTTCAGGAGTCTAATCCTGAATGGTATTGAACATCTGTCAGCTCTGTTAAAACACTTGACACCTCTCAGGATAAAGCTAAAGAAATAATACTGTAAGTCTGAGAACATGACAAAAGCATCAAAGAATGCATACCTGCATCTGCATCTGTTGCCTGCACTCTTGTCAGAAGGGTTTTAGGCTCTGTGTTTTCAAATACTGTAATGGAGTAAGTATCAGTTGTAAACTCTGGGGCATTATCATTCACATCTTCCAGAGTTAGGATAATGTTAGCTTGGCAGAATCTTCCTCCTCCATCTGTGGCTTTCACTAGAAGATGATAAACTGCTTGTTGCTCACGATCAAGTGCCATTAATGTTTTCAGTTCACCTACAAACAACATAACACATAAGTCAATGGAAGTTGTAAGGCTTAAATACCCCTAACATGTTTTGCCCTAAAATCAGAAAAGCTAACGAGCAATTTTCTTGTTCATGTTAATTTCATCAGTGGCTAAGTCAACAACTGTACTGCATTAATGAACTCCACTTTGGGCAAAGCATGTAAGTGACCTGACTTTTCAGCTTGAAAAGATTAGGAACTAAAATCCTTTATTTTTTTCCTAATTCTCTTGAAACAGAAATTAGCTAAACTCTGATAGTGCAGAGAGAGAATGTGTAAACATGCAGAAATCCATGTGTGTTTGTGCAAATAAAATTAAAATCTTAGAACTCTGGCTTTAAAAAAATGCAAGGTTAAATCCATGTCTGGTTTTTCTGGGCTATTTAGTTGTATTCCTTCCATAGCTACTGGTATTTCCTCCTCTAACATTCTATGAATAAACACAGCTATTCACTATGAGGTCTTAACTGCTGCTACAGACAAACCTCTACAACTCACAGACAAACCTCTAGAACTCTAACACACACTTCCTTTCTAAAGTGACAGAAAACATGAGAGGCTACTACTGTATGTCGTCATTGTCTCCTTATAAACAGTTCAAAAAAGCATTATTTAACTCTTTTTGTGAGTATTCTAGCTCTGCCAATTCTCAATTTATGCAACAACACAGGAACACGTCACACAGGTGACATTTAAAGTCGAAAAAATGCCCCAAACCCATGAAGTAATGTCCTTTTTCATTTATTTTGTCACTGAAGTTTTCTAATCTCTTCTACTTACATTACAGTTTTGTATTAATCTTATTCCATTTTTTCTACACTGTTTACCTTCCTACTGCTTGTCTACTGCAGCCTGCACAGTATAGGATTTTGGCAATAGCTGTGACCTATACTGCAACACAAAACACACAAATGCCATGAAGACCAAAATGAAGCAAGTTAATCTCATTTATACTTTTGAGTTATTCTCATTCCAGTAAAACTGGCGGCACTTCTGGTGTTTGCTACAGAAAGGAAATTTGTTGCTGCATCTAACCTTATCCCATTTAATTTTCCAAAACAAAAGATAGCAAAGAGAATATGAATGAAGATATTTTCAGTTACAAACCATTATTGCTGCTACTGCTATGGTGAATACAAAGAGAGCAAAATTTATGATATACTTTTATTCCTGTCACCTCAGCATGGAAGTTTCTGGCTTCAGGGCAATTACCCTGTTTATGCTTTAGTTCCTTTTATATTAGAATACTCGCCTTTTGCCTGACTTTATTCAATGTATTATTAGTTTCTGCATAATAGAAAGTCACATTTTAAACCATTATACAATAAACCAACTCTTAGTGGAAAGTTTTAAAGATTGATATTTATGTCTTAATGTAATAGCAAAACATTTTATAAAATGAGGTGACTGGAATCTTGTATAATGTATTAAGTATTATTACCTGTGTCTGGAGCAAGTCTGAATTTTTCTGCTCCTGTGCCATGCAGTGTGTAAGTAATTTCTGCATTGGAACGAATATCTGCATCTGTAGCAGACACCTGCATTATCAGTTTGCCAGGAAGGGCATCTTCAGGAACTGAATCAGCATATAAAGTCTGCAAGATTTCAAAGTTACATTGAAAAATTAAACATATGAAGCAAGCAGAGCTTGGAGAGGGGAGAGGAAGAAGGAACGATAGAGGAAATAATATTCTGTTTGAATGTTTAGTAACATATTATGTCAACCAGAGGATGAAATAACTGAAAATTAAAAGAAGTTATGACTTTCTAATTAATTACTTCACATTTACTAGATTATTCAAAAAGTTATTTAATACTGCAACTATAAGGACTTTTGAACATCACTGCATTGCTCAGAACTCAAAACACTTGTAACTGATTAATTGATAATGAAATGTGTTCCCAAAATAGGAGTTATAAATTTTTGCTAATTTCATTTTTGTCTCTTTTGGTGGATCATCTTTTCTCAGTCTGTCTCAATCTACAATAAATTGATATCTGCTCTTTTAATAACACAAAAGCTTCTAGATTAAATTAAAAATAAGAAAGAGGATTCAGAACTTAATGGCACTAAGCACTCTTATAGCCCAACCATGTCAGGAGTGTCCATTACATTAGAAGCACTAAGCCTTGTAACACCAATATTAACAAAGGGGACAATAAAAGGAAAAAAAAGCTAAAAATACTGACTTGCCAGTGTGTGTAAAACTGCAACCATTTACACAGAAGTAACCAACTAAACATCAACTAAGAAAAAGAATCCTATGTGCACTGTATACTTGTCCTTCCTAGTACAAGGGAAGATTTCAACCTAGTAATAGCAAATCTGTGTTCAACTATGAAAAGTCTAAAAGAGGCAATAACATATCTTGCAGGGGCTATCTTCCTGAGTTTTTTCCATTCCTTATTTTTCATGTCCATTTTTGCAGGCTATAAAATCTGGTAAGGCAGACAGCTTTGTAACAAGAAAACATTTATGGCTTACAGATTTTTGGTGCTCTTGACTGCAATTGCAGGGTGATGTTCCACTCTTTTCAACTCATTTATCACAGGAAATACACAAATATTTCAACTAAGCAATGGGATTCAGCCTTCTTTAAAACTTTGCTTCTTTCATAAAAAAGAGCATGTAAATGATAATGGCTGCAGCTTAAAAGAATTCTTTTTGGAAAAGAATTAACATAGGAGAAATGTACTACAATTCTTGTTATATCTCTCAAATACCTGCTGAGTGTCTTTGGATTTTTAAAAAATCTGTCTGTGAAGTATCCTTTATTTGACAGCATTCTATCTTAACAGTCCAAATTTTTGTTACTAGTTTAAAAGGAACAGCTATTTGTCAGTCTCCTAAGAAGCAATTTCAGGGAAAATGTAAATTTTAGGTATGAAAGCAGCTGATAATGGAAGATACAAGACTCTGCCTACCTTTTCACAAACAGGGCTATTATCATTAGCATCAAGGACTTTAACCTCCACCACAGCTTTAGCTGCAAAGGTTCCATCAGTAGCTGTAATATTTAGAAGATAATTATCCTTTTCTTCCCTGTCCAGAGGCTTTTTGACATAGACCTTCCATTCATTCTGTATATTTTCAATAGCAAACTGTCCCAAAGGATCGCCTCCTGAAACATGAAAAGAAATACTTATTTAAAGATGGAGATTTCTACTATTACGTACTATTATGCTATCAAAATTAAGGTATAGCTAAAAAAAAAAAAAAAAGCAAAAAAGCAAGCACTCTCTGTGGCTTTATGAGGAAACAGCTTAATTTCCAAGGTAGAAATTGTCAGTAGATGCTCACACAACCAATTCTACTGTGGCCAACATAATCTATAAAAATTGAAATTTAGATTTAGAAATTAATGTAGTATTATAGAAAACATCATACCACGACATACGCTAAATAGAAACAATACTCCACTGGAAATTAACAGCCTATAATTTTGTGAAATTTCTTTCATTTGTTCTTTAACTACATAACTAATCTAAGTATAGTTTTTAAAATAAAATTTGATATATAAATAATATACAGAGAAAGGCATTTTAAGCAAGGGACACGTGAAACAAAGCCAACTAAAACTCATTTTTCCACTGAAGTTTTTAATATTCATATTAAGACACACACATTCTCTCTTTGCAGCTCTCAAACACTTTCCAATCTCTTCAAAGTTGTATCTCCCATCATTCCAGCACCCCTCAAATGGTTATTCTGACATTACCCAAAAGGATTTACCTGTGATGTAATAAAATACTTGTCTATTGGTTTCTTCTGTATCAGCATCTGTTGTACTCAGGATGGCAATTACCCCACCAGGTGGGTCATCCTCACTGACTGTTCCTTTATATATCTCTGCAGTAAACCGTGGAGGATTGTCATTCACGTCTGTGACAGTAACTTCAACCACAGCCATAGAAGACAGCTGAATTTTTTCACCCCGGTCAGATGCAACCACTGTGACTTTGTATTTGTCTCGTTTTTCGTGATCGAGTTCTTTCAGAGTGGTAATCCAGCCAGTTTCCATGTTTATGGTAAAAGACTCTATAATGTCTAGCTCTTGAGAAGGATCCAAGCTGTAAGTAACCTGCCCATTGAGTCCTGAATCTAAGTCAGTTCCTTTAACCTGTATGACTCGTGTTCCAGCCGGTGTGTTTTCTACAATGAATGCTTCATATGGGTTGGACTCCAAAATGGGTTTGTTATCATTGGCATCTTTTACTTGAATGCTTACCTCTACTGAGGAAACAACATTATAATCTTCATTTGCATACTGTGCTTGAACTGAGAACTGGTACCACTTAGTTGTTTCATGATCAAGATTCTTCTCAAGTTTCAACTCTCCAGTCTGTCGGTCAATCACAAAAAAGTCATCTCTGTTGCTTTCAGGAGTGTTCCCTTTAATCAGACTATATACTAAAGTCTGATTATGCTCTGCTTTGATAACATCTATCACAGTTCCAATTGGAATGTCCTCAGAAACAGTGTAAGAATAAAATGGTTCTGAAAATTTTGGAGGAGGCACTTCTGGTGGGAGTATTCTAGCATAGACAGGAACAACTGACTCTTTTTGGGGGGATCCACCATCAACTGCTCTAACAAGGAAAGTAAGAAACTCATTTTCCAAACCAATTAAGCTTTCTTTTGTAGTAATTACACCAGACAGTGAATCAATTTCTAAATTCTCTTCTACATTTTCAGACTCTGCTTCAATAGAATATGTGATGTCTGCATTTGTACCTTCATCAGCATCAGACGCCCAGACTTTAATGACTGAAGTACCCCGTGGAACATCAGACCCAATATTTACTTCATACTCTGTTGCTCGGAATTGAGGAGCATTATCATTGTCATCTGTAAGTATTACATTAACAGTACAGAAAGCAACTTTCCCTCCTGAATCTTTGGCCATTAAACTAATGGCAATTACTTTTTCTGCTTGTGTTTCACGGTCAAGCTTTTCAGAGGTAAATATCTGCCCTCTCTCATTTGCATAAAATCTGTCTTTGGCAAAGTCATTTACAATGTGGTAGGTGATGTGGCCATGTGTACCAGAGTCTTCATCTGTTGCTTTAACTTCAGTAACCAAAGTATGCAGTGGAGCATTTTCAGCCAGTTCAACCTCATACTCATTCTGGCTGAAAACAGGACTGTGCATGTTGGCACTGATTACAGTTATATGGACTTGGGCTGAGCTTCTGAAGACACCATCAGAAACCGACACATTAAGATTATAATGTGACTGCAGTGTCTGTCTGCGTAGGTTTGAGATGGTGATAATGCCAGTTTTACTATTAATCACAAAATTCTTCTGATCATTCCCTGTCAGAATGGAGTACTCCAGCTTGTCAACATCTGAACTATCTGCATCTGAGGCTTGCACACATGTCACAAAATGTCCTCGAGGAGCCAGTTCACTAATTTTGGCTTCATAAAGCAATTGGCTAAAAAGAGGGGGGTTATCATTGAGATCAGTTACATCCACAGTTACAATAGTATCACTGCTTAAGGGCAGCATGCCACCATCTATGGCCCTTATTAGTAACTTGTGTTGCTTAATTTGTTCATAGTCCAAAGTTCTTGCTGTAAGAATGAGTCCAGTGCTGCTATCTATGTGAAAGTAGTCATGACTTTCACTATTATCCTCAACCAAGTGATAGGAAATTCCCCAGTTGGTTCCAGAATCGGCATCTGTAGCGCTCACTTGCGCAACAGATGTTCCAATGACAGATGCTTCAGAAAGTGTTGCAATGTAAGACTGCTCTGTAAACACAGGAGGATTATCATTGATGTCTTCCACTATTATGTCTACAAACACATCAGCATGAGCCCCATTTAGGGAGTCAGTTGCTCGGACACTCAGTTTATAGGCTGGATGAGACTCAAAGTCAAGAGGGGCAACAACATTTATAACTCCAGTGTTGAAGTTGATAGCGAACTGATTGAAAGGATCTCCACCTGTGATGCTGTAAAACACCTTGAGTCCTTCAGGGCTGTTGGCTTGTACATGTACCACAGGACTATGGAGCTGAATGTTTTCTGGTATCTCTGCACTGTAGAAAGGCTTTTCGAACACTGGCATAGCTTTGCTCATAACTGTAATAGGGACTGTAATTTCAGCTGAAAATGCAGGGTCTCCTCCATCTTTTGCCACGACTGTGACCAGATATTCCTTATTCAGTGTGTCTGGTTCAAACTTCTTCTTCAGGGAAATTTCACCATTGGGATCAATTTGGAAATGTTCACTGTGTTCTTTGAGATAGTAACGCAGCTCTCCATTTTTGCCTGTATCTTTATCTACTGCTGTCACACGTTGAATAACATGGCCTGCTTCAGAGTCTACTTTAACAACAGCATAATATGGAAGATTGACAAAAAATGGAACATTATCGTTTACATCTTCTACTGTGACTTTAACTACAATGTGTGCAACAACTGATGGTTTATTTTCCTCTGTCACTTCCACAACCACATCAAAAGATTCTTGCTGTTCACGATCAAACGGTATTCCTGTTGTTGAAAGGACTCCTGAAGTTTGGCTTATTTTAAATCTGCTGTCTGGATTTAGAATATGGTAAAACAAAGGCTTATTTATTTGATTCCCTATAGCAGTAACAACAGCTATTGTTTTTGCCTCCGTGGAATTCTCCTGCACTGTTGCAGAGTAAGAACTCTGTGTGAACTTCAGCTGGCTTGCTTTGCTTTCTTTCACATTAATTTTTACTGATGCAGTGCTTGCAAATCTGCCATCAGATGCTCTCACTGTTAATTCATATCTGCTTCTTAACTGGGTTGTGTTTTGTACTGTTATATCTCCAGTCTTAGGGTTTATTGAAAATTTTTCTCCAATGTTGCCTTCAATAATGGAATAAATTAATTGGGAAAAAATGCCTGAATCTGCATCAGTGGCATTTACGCTGATGACTTTCACGCCTTTATAAGTTGGCACCAGAACAGATGTCTCGTATAGCTCTCTTGAAAAGACAGGAGGGCAATCATTGATGTCAATCACATAAATAGTAACATTAGCTGCATATTCCGCATATAGACGTGGTATCCCTGTATCATGCACTTGCACTGAAAAGTGGAAAATATTTGTCTCCTCATAGTCCAGACTCATAACTGTCCGAATGGCACCAGTGCTAGAATCAATGGCAAAATACTGGCGGACAGATGGTTCAACAATTTGATAAACAAGCAAAGCATTAGATTCTTTATCAGCATCTGTAGCTCGAATTACTAATGGGATATTCTTGTCAGTCAAAACCACACTGTTAATTGAAGCTGATTCACTGATGAGTCCTGTATATTGAGCCTGCATAAAAATCGGTGCATTGTCATTCTCATCCCGAAGATGTACCAAAACTGTTGCATTACTGGACAAGCCAGCCATGTTTGTTCCTTGCACAGTTAGAGCATAAAAAGGCAAAGTCTCAAAATCAAGTATCTTCTGAGTAACAATGACACCTGAGTTGGGGTTGATAGCAAAAGCATCATCTGTATTACCATCTTTTATTTCATAAACTACGGAAGACTGACTATATGCTGCGACCATTCCAACAAAACTGCCAATGTTGGCACTTTCGCTGATTTCTGTAGAATATTCTTTGGCTGGGAATTTTGGTGAGGCATTATCAGAAACTGTAACAAATATGTGCACAGAGGTCACTTCGCTCATCGGAGGATGTCCTTTATCTGTAGCTTTTACCATCAGCTCGTATTCTTCTTGGTTACTACGATCTAATTCCTTTGCAATTTTAATCATACCCAAAATGGGATCAATAAGGAAGGAATTTCCAATATTCCCTGTGAAGAAAGAAAAAGCAATTAAGAAAGAGGTATACAGAATTCAAGGGATGATTGCTTATTTAGCTCTATACTTAAAGAGACATAGACGGAACACAGAGACTATGAAAGTTTCTTACTTTTCCTTGACAAACTTTTGTTAGCCTGTCTGGAGAGTTTTCTGTAATCAACAGTTGGCAGTAATTCTAACTTTACTTGTGGAAATACTGCATAAAATATAGTTAGCAAAGCCATCCAAGCCTTGAAAATAAATGCAAAAATCTTCTTTTAGCAAACTTAAATATCGACTGTAGCTGAAAGGAACTTATATTCAGAAGTTAACATTAGTGGAATAAAATTTACATTTTATAATCTAAAGCAACTGGAATGTTTTGGACAAGAAAAAAAGAAGGGTTGTAACAAACCCTTGTGAAACTTAATTGTTTATACAAGTATTGTTTAAATGATTGCTTCAAAACCAAACTTTTTAAATTGGACAAATAGTTACCTCTCTCTTAACTTCCTATTGATACACAGACAAGTTATTCCCTGTGATTGTATTAGAAGAAAAATAATGCCTACTGAGAAGAACCAGCTGCCATCTAATATAAACACTTGTTTGCTTCAAATTTTGAAATATAAAGATGAACTACACTGCATACAACACTCTGCTCTCATGTATTATATATGGTAAGATTTAACATTTTACTTACCTAAAAAAATACATTACTGAAGCCATTATCTCAGCATAAAAAAAACTATTTAAAAACTTCTGAGTTCTGCACACAAGTAGGCAAGAAGGAGGTTTTGTGTTTTGTTTGGTTTTTTTTTGGTTGGGTATTTTTGGTTTTTTTTAGTGGAGACTCTAAACACAGTGGCATTCCTAGAATATCCCATTACAAATCTAAGCAGCTATTACAAGCATTTAAGGAATGTTCCTTCCATTTGCTTAGAATATCAATTATAATGCTTTAACCTCCCAGTAGATTATAATCCTTAAAAAGAAACCTTACAGGTCTTACATTTACTCCTACAAAAAGCTAGAAGAAAGGAACAGAACAGCCTGTTACTTCATTCTAGACTGCAGGCACACACTGTTTTTTTTTTTTTGCTATTGTTTGGCATTTATAAAACAAGCACTAGCAAAATGGGAAAGGCAAGAGAAAAATTTCATGGACGTTGGTGTTCTGCCTAGTAAATGTCGTGTTTCTAGAAATGACAGAAAAATCTCATGTTGTTTAAGCAACTTATGAGACACTCAAAAGCATTCATTCTTGCCAGAGTATCACAATCACAGCTTTGTTTTAATACAGTGTTAAAGTATGCTTTCATATGAAAACAGCACTTTGGGGAAGAAAAAGAAAATATTTATAATAAATAATTCCTACCCTTTACACAGCAATTTATCTAAAATAAAAAAAAAGCATCTGCACATACCACTTTGCATGCAACTGTAATTGAGTAACTTTTTGCCTGTTGTTCTCTTTAATATACAGTCTCTTATGCTTGTTACTGGGATTTTTATTTTAAATTATTTTTCAGCTTGAAAGCAGTACTTCACATAAACAATCAAATTTAAATAACTTTTTTTTTCTAGTCATGGTGCCTACAAAGCTCAGGACCTTGATAAGGGCAAACTTGTATTAATTCAGATTTAATTGACTGAACCAAAACCCACTTCCGTCTGGTAAATGAACTCAATCAATGTCATCCTGATTTCTAATATAAAAAATTACCACTATTTGAATCACATTGTTGTAGGCAAGTTCAGAAAGATACTCTGAGGTTAAAAATAAGGAGCAGTTGTTTCCTGGCTTGCAATCTGGAAGGAGTCTTAATGCCAAACTGACCAACTCTTACGGAATTTCTCAAATATCTTAATAAGCTAGAATAGCATTCCCACTACTAAAATCAGCCAGAGGGAAGTATGGAAAGCAACACCTTCTTTGCTGCATCTATCAGAAAATTTACCTTAAAAGCTGGGATTATTTAGGAGTTTGGTACATGCATATTTAAGTTATTTTTGAGCTCCTTACTTCTGCATTATATTAAACACAAAAGCACTTGTCTCAGGCTCTTACTCTGTTCATCAAATCCTTACTTTGCCTATGCCACAAAAAATAAGACTTACAATATCAAAATAGAATGTATTTTTTAGGCCTGAATGGAATGATTCTGTAATTTCTAAAGAAATTACTCCTTTTGAGCATTTCAAGATGGCTTTTTCTTCCCCTACTACTAAAATATGCCAAATCTATCTAGAGGATAACATAAATAGCTAAAGGATATAGATGAGTATTTGTAGTTTTCTTTTAAATACTCTGAGGCTGTATCTTCAATACATCTCTCAGCTAATGGCACACAAACCTGCACTGCCCCCCTTTTTTACAGATATGTTTTTACACATCTTCAGTTGAAAAAGTATCAGCGAGTTCAACAGACTGAAAACGTAAGAAAGTGAATATACCTGATTCAATAGAGTACACAATTTCTGCATTTTTTCCTTTGTCCCTATCTAGTGCTGTAACCTGGAGTACTGCTGATCCAACAGCTGCTGACTCATACACTCGTCCTTCATAGGAAGGGCTGGTGAACCACGGAGCATGATCGTTTGTGTCACTGACATTAATGACGATTCTGGCATAGTTGCGCTTCACAGGAACATCTTGATCTCGAACCTGCAACAGTCAGCACATCACTAGTAATTAGCACTGTTACTTCAGCAGTTCACCAGATATTAGTAATAACTCAAGGTGCAATCAGCCACACAGTCAAAGACTGCATAAAAATCACCCATACAAATAAATGCTTGAATTATGGGGACAAACTAAAATGACATTAAAAAGTGTCTGTTTGTAATTCACAACAGAAGAAATCTCATGCATACTTACCATTATTGTGAGAATATGCTGGTTCATGGTCTCATGATCCAGTTTTTCTGAGGTATAAAGGGAGCCAGTTGCAGGGTCCAGACGAAATTTTTTAAGACTGATGGGATCAGTGCTGCCCTGCATAGTATAAATGAGTTTATTCTTCTCATCTCTGTCTGTGGCACTGACTTGCAGAATTTCTGTCTCTGGTAAGGTGTCCTCAGGTATAACAACTTCATATTTTGAAGCAGAAAACTGAGGCCTGTGATTATTTGTGTCTATAACTTTGATGTACACCTGAAATGATACAATGGGAAGGGGAAAAGATTGATGATATTAGGTAAAAAGAAATTAAAAGAGGATATTTCATTAAAAATCAGACCATAATACAGAAATAATACCACCTCAAGACAATTGTATTTTGCTGGAAGGAGGACAGATCCAAGACATGTAGGGAAGAAGAATGTCACTAAAGCCAAATCTGCCTCACCCTCCCCCAAAGTCAAACCAGAAATCTGTACAACCAGAAACATCTTAGATAAAACATCTTAAAGGGAATGATTTTTGTCCAATGCAAGACAAAAAAAAAATTCTCGTTAATTTTGGAATTAAAAATTAAAAATATACAATATAGATCCTAGAGTGGGTAAAAATACTATTTTGGGGTGCAAATTTACAATTTTAAGCAATGTTTTTTCAAGGCGTTGCATGCATAATACTCCTTGTTGCCCTCACAAACAGTCCTCTTTCAGCCCCTCACACCTGCAAACCTAGACAAGAACAGAAAAGTGGTGAAATTGCCACAAAAGTGCATTATTTTGAAGAACTGCAGGTGGTATTGTTTACTATTCTCCAGCAATGTAGCACAATTTCAGCATAGCTCACCAACATGATTTCTCTGAAGTTTTAGTTAAATTAAACCAGCTGCTTCAAACTGCGTCTTTGTATAATATTTCTCACTGGAAGCACACAAGATCCCTGCACCCCCACTTGCTTTACACAGCATCAAAGTTTTGTATAAAAAGGGTAAGACAGCCACCATCCTGTTCCTTCAACAGCGGTAACATCAGACAAATAACAGGAATGCAAAGGAGTTGGCAAGCAGACAGCAGAGCTCCAGCAACACACAGCTAAATTCAGGTTCTTTATGTGCTGCACGTACAGCCATGCTTTTATCCATCCAAAGGTTAGGCACTCTGTATAAATTTGTTAAGGGCTATATATAAACAGGTTTTTAAAATAGGTACTTACAATATTGTAAGCGGGTTAAATTGCTCTTTGAAGACACTTACTGTTTTCCATTGGTAACTAGTGGAGTCTACAGATATAATTTAGACAAGGTACCAAACTGCATGCAGTAGAAACTAAATTAGATGAATCCTGATGGTGGTAAATAATTAGGAAATGCCATACCTCTTGCTACAGGAAGAGGAAATGTCAGCCTTGCAAAACTAGCATCTTACTCTAAAACTGAATCATTTGGCGCACTGATAAAATCCCTTGCAAGATGTTGCTATGGAGACTACGGAGTTTGGTTTTGTCACAGATTAGAAACAGATTAAAGAAAAGAAACAGAGTTAGAATAAATATTGACTTTCAGTGGGGAGAAATATTAATGGTACATGACCCAGGATACATATTACGACAGGTTTTTAAATACATTAACTAACAAATTCAATTGGAAAATTTAAAGCAAGAATAAGTATTATGTTAAAAATGTAATCTTTTTATATTGTCATGATTAGACAGTATACAATAAAGCAACACAAGCACAGTAGTTAGTTTCTTTTTAAAATTTTGTATAAATAAAATACATTTTAATGCCTCTTGGAAGAAGTAAGATGGGTCTGAGTAGCATTTGAGTAAAAACAGCTGCTCACTGAACAATAGTGCTCAGGAAAATTAAAAATTATACCAAATGAAGATGAACAAACAATTAAGAAAAAAAGCATAAAACTCCAACACTCAATACAAATCAAACTATAAAAAACATTTTTGCATAAATGAAAGTTTTAAAGGCCATATAAAATTACAACACTTCATTAATGGATACTATCCTTTCAAAATGAACTCATCATCAATATTTTTATTAAATTTCCACCCCCAAGAAGTTATTAAGGTCAGACTCAGAAAAAAAAACACAAAGTGAAAAGATAAGGTGTCAAACGCAATGAATTTAAATTAAAATTGCTATTAAAGTTCATGTCTATTTCCACTCCCGAATGAGGAAACACAGAAACTTAGGTTAAAATTTGAAGTGAGAAGGTATGCCACTACAGAGCAATTCTGTTAAGCAAATCTTTGGAGCAGAAGACATGGCCACCTGTGCTGCTGGTATATACAAAACAAGAAAAACAGCATTTCTGGAATGGAGCACCCCAACAAACCCCATGTAAACTACTAAGTTAAATGCCAGGAGTGTAGTGACTGTAAAACCAACATCAGCAGCTGCAGGACTAACGTTATATCCAAAGAAACAGCTTAACTGAAAAGTGAGTTGATCATAGCATCAGGATTTAGCACCAACTCTGGTATTAGCTAGTGAAGCAATTAAAATTACACATAAGGAGACATCCCCTGAAAAGTACTGTTGGGCTAAACAGGTAAGGAGTTAGCTCCTCAAAATGTACAGCATTATTAAATATGAATTATTAAAAGAAATATTGCTAAGACATAAACATAGTGACTCAGTCACTACAAATGGTTAGCTCAAGGTATTCCATTACTTGTCACATTAGTTGCTCAGGCTGCAGCTTTTCTCCACACTGGTAAACACAACTACAATATCACAACTTCATATATTAGTGCAATCATTTTATATGTATGCAAAATCCAAAGTCTATCTTAAACTCAAGTAAAAAGTTTTATCTACATACTCTAGGATTCATTTTTCTCTCAGTGATGTTATTACTTTATGCCCCTGCACAAATTCTGGTGGACAACCACAACGTGACCTGATGGGTTCCCTTTTGGTAACTTGTCTAACTCTGCACACTGGGCAGCTTAATAAGGGCAGGTGGAAGGAATTACCCCCTTCTGTTTGACACTCCCTGGTGGGAAGGTAGATCCACTACAGTTTTAGGCCCTGCAGTACAGGACAGACCTTGACAAAATGAGACAAATCCAATGACAGGTCATTAAAATCAGCGGGGATTGAAAAGCAATCTGTCCACAGGAGGGGTGCAGGAAAGAGAGACAGACTCTTCTCAGAGATGGACAGTGAAAGGACAGGAGGTGACACTCACAAGCTCCAATAAGAGAAAATACAACTAGACATAAGAAGAGAATTTTTTCAAGGAGAGTTGTTAAACACCAATACAAAAGCAAGTCCAAGGGAGAGGTGTTGTGCCTTGTCATCCCAGGCAGTTAGAACCTGGTGAGTCACTAAAAAACTTGGTCAACTTTGCAGTTTGCTCTGCTTTGACCAGGAGTTTTAACTAGAACTCTAGGGGCTCTATCCAGGGGCAAT
Organism: Leptocoma aspasia; assembly: GCA_013399835.1. Classification (NCBI taxonomy): domain Eukaryota; kingdom Metazoa; phylum Chordata; class Aves; order Passeriformes; family Nectariniidae; genus Leptocoma; species Leptocoma aspasia. The sequence continues at coordinate 430,113 of VXAX01005151.1, forward strand.
GTGAACTATTTGATAAATATTAAATAAATTTACTAAGGAAACCTATTTTCAATTCAGGAATTCTTACTGAGGCTAAGTGACAGGTGCTAGATGTGCAATTACCTTTTAAACGTAAGAGGACCAAATTTTCATGTACATTTTAAGACCTTGAATTTAAAGGGAAAGCACTTGCAGAAATAATTGTGAGTGCAGTTTTAAAGACCCATACAGAAAAATATGGTTTAGTGTGTCTGAGAACAAAACACATGAAGAACTTGTGTTATTCTAATATGCAGCATAAAATAAAACTAGCTTTTGAACATTTATCAATGAAACCACAAGATTCAATTCAAATGAAATATGCTAATATTATGTCTTAAGTAAGAGTTGCACATTAAAGAGGCACAATATAGAAAAGCTTGACATCAGCAGACCATAACATGACCTTTGAAACAAAATGCTCTGGAACTAAAGAAACTTCACTCATTTTGCAAAAATATGCAAGGGCTGTGTTGCACAGCTCCCACAGATCCCACTGAGAGCAACGCACACTGGTTATAAAGAGAACAAAGCAGTCCGGGATTACTTTGAGGAAGGATTTCAAATCTATTAATAATCTGACAGGTGAAACCTAAATTTGCATAGGGATGTATTGATTGCTACTATGAGGAGATATGTGCCACTGACAAAACATATTCAATGTGCAATATTTAAACATAATGTTCCTTTAAATTGCTTTAATATAATTTTTAATTTACTGATTCTATGTGGAATTTAAAATCTACTCCTGTCCCACAATTACATTATAGTGACATTGACATGTTTCTAATAATTTTCATAAATAAAAAGTTGCATTATCCAGAGATGATATAACTTCATTCCAGTTCTAAATGTCTCTGTAGAGGAATGTAATTGCAAGCAAAAATGCATGCAAAAATGTAGTAAATGAAGATTATTCTATACGTCATTCCCAAAGTATCATATCCATATAGATTTTGCATAAAGCAAGATTAAATATTCTGCAATAGCAAAGCAATAGGTAAAAGGCTGCAATTAGCTGTAAACCATCTGAAGTATTACTTTCAATGAAAAAAATTGATATACATAGCAATGACTGCAAGTGGCTATAGCTAGAAACAGGACCATTTATTTTTTTTTCCCCAAAAAACAATTCAACAGTTCATTTATCACTGCTTAGAGCCTGTGAATAACCTTTTCTGTTTCAGTACATAGGTACACTGACTTGTGGGATTTAGTTATTTAGTTTCTGTATTTTTATTTTATTTTTAATCATAATCCTTCCAAGCATGACACTAGTAATTTCTAACATCATGTCAAACACCACTACAGTAGGCCTGGAATTTGTTTGTCCTTGCTTTGCCTCATGCATTTGGCATTTAGATGCATGCAAAATTCTAACAGCCTCCACGCCTACTATTGCTTTATTTTTCAAAAAAGCTATTTAACTGAAGTCCTGAAAGAGTCAAATGCTCTACAGATGTTAATGGCTCAAGGCCAGCAAATGCCTTCCAGTTTACAGTCAGATTCAATACACTGCTTTTAGACAGTAAGATTTTCATTTCTTGTGCCCCTCCCCAATTTCTTGCAAATGCCATTTCCTTTTTCAAATTAAATGTAAAATTGCTTACTCTGCTGTTAATCAGAGTTAAATTGTTTATATCCTGTGTTTATAGCGACTACCTTGTAAGCTAAAAGCTCAGTACAGCATATTGTTGTTCCTCATGCATGCACTCAGAATTCAGAATTTCTTTTGCCCTGTCATTCAATTTTAACTGTTTATCAGCTCTTAGAAGAATCCAATGCCACATCAGCATTTAAACTTTAATCATCAGTACTTCAGCAGTGAGTAATGGAGTTTACACACTGGCAGCCATAAATAACACCTTCAATTTAAGCCTGATCTGAAATGCATCTTTTGAGGGACAGTCCTGAGGGTTATTTTAACAGATTAGTGCATTTGGGTGGGCCAAGAGTTATGGGGGAGATAAGAGAATCAATTAAAATCAGGATCATGCACCAACAGTTGCAGAGTTTGAACTAATCCACACTATCTAATACACCACAGTGAGACCCCAACAGCAACAGCATAACTTGTGCTTATCCCACAAGCAGAGCAAAAGGAAGACAATGCAAAGGAAGCCTTTGTGCTTGTTTGTAACAGAAACCACAATCTCTGATCCAGCCAAGCCTAACTGAGAGAGGAAGGGAAAGATACAAAAAACAATCACAGAAGAAGCAATCACAGAAATGGCAAACTTGAGACTACTACTCCAATTCTTCTGGAAAAGAGTGCTGTGGGGTAAATGTTTATAATGTTCACTTAGCCTTACAAAATGTTAAAATAACAAATTCATTTAAGGAACTTGAACAAAAAGTACACTGTGCATTCCGAAGAAGAACTAAATGCATCACATAACTCAGAGGAAGAGAAGGGGTGAGGGTTAAAGTAATTTTTTGACCTTCCCATTCTTGGTTGTTCTAAAAGACAAAGCAGATTATTAAAGCTGTTCAACTGTGACAGCTCAGGACATCTGCATAAATGCAGCTATGCAAGCAGCAGCACTGGACAGGCTATCTGCATTCACCAAGGCCCCATATTAAGTCTTTCCTAGTCCCCAGGCTACCCCAACATACTGTATGATGGCATTTTTGAATGCATTTTTGGGGGGCAAGGAACTGTGTATGGAAAAGCCTCTTACTGTCTTTTTGACTTTTAGCTGAATTTGTGTTTCTTCTATTTTTTGTCGTTCTTCTATTTGCTGCCTTCTATCCAGCATTCTGTAATTGCTAGAAATGAATCTGCTCAATATTTTTACTACAAGTAGGTAAATTTAATAAATTTACAGCAGGATTCTCCAGACTTTTTATGGTGGTTATCAGCACCAGAGGCAATGGCACCACAGCTATGATTGCAGCAAGCTCCTACTGGGAAACATGTTTCTGTCTTTGAAGATTCATGGTCTAGAAAAATCACTCTCAAATGTCACCTCTAAAGGAAAAGGCATTTCTCAAAGGAAACTGCTAAACTTGGTCACCTTCTACTATCAAATTTACTCTATTTGATCTATCAAGCCTCCAGACATGCAGTCAGCTCAATAAAGATACTGTTTAAAATCCTGAACATTGACAAGAAACGTCTTTTCCTCTGGCCAAAGGCAGAAGATAACATATAAGACATTAGGGAAGATAACAGAAAAACATATGCACTGCACAGAAGCTGAACAAGAAGAAATTGCATTTGTAGCACAGATCTGTATGTGCAGAAGAGACAACAGCCACCCACTTACTGCTCTTTGAGTGCCTGAAGGGTAGGTCAATGATAGGGGTAGGTAATACAGACACATCACTGTCAAAGTCAAACAATCTCATCAGTAAATAAAGCCTTTCCTTTCTATCTGGAAGAAAAGAGAAGCTCCTCTATAATCATGGCTCTATTCACACCAACCTCAGCTAAACTGTACTTTCAAATATATTCAGGTTCTGGGCTGGGGAAAGAAACTAGATGGGAAAAACAGGGGGGATATACATCATAAACTACTTTACTATGAATTATTTCCAGTACCATCACAAAAAGCTTCCGCGCCTTTGAGTGAACTTATTAGTCCAACTTCAAAGAATTGCCACCATCACAGAGCCTTAGTAAAAAGGTAATTTTAAAACATTGGTTTGTCTGAGGTTGCTGCTTTTTGGAGCTTGCTAAACAATCTCTACTTTCACCAAAACTAAAATAAAGTATTTGGGACAATACAAAGAGATGCTATAATCTAAACCTTGTTTCTATATGTACACTATGCAGAGGAAGCAGCTTAGTTTCATATAAAACATTACTTGGACATTGTACAACTGGTCATCCACAGATCTCCCAGGGGGAGGGGAACCACAAAATTTTTAAATGGTTGTCTTTAAGTTTCAAGTACAGTAACCAATTTATGTAGTGATTTTGGGGGAGCTTGTAAAGAGGAGTAATTCAGACGAGTAGTATTAATCCTTTTCTTGTGAGAAAGTCATGTGTGCAAGGGCTTAGTTTCTGTTTTCATTTATTTAGCTGTAGGAACATGTTATAACTTAAAAGCTGTTGGTTCAGAGTACAGTATAGTAACACACTACCTTACACCTAAGCCACCAAAAAACATGACTCTGTGAATATCAGAATTCAATTCTATTTTAGACAAAGTCCCTAATTTAAATAAACCATGTTCATTGTCTAGGATTAAAAAATGGTAAGAAGAAAACCCAACACACGTTCCCCACCCTCCACCTACATACTCTTTTCATAAGTGCTTTATCAGAAAGTTCATTACCTGAGTGCTGATAGATCTGGTTCCATCTGTTGCTTCTACTGTCAAGTTGTAATTTGATTTCTGTTCTGCATCAAGAGGTCTTGCAACAATGATAGTTCCTGTGCCTTTGTCCACATCAAATCGACTGTCATAGTTGCCACCTTGTTCAGGAAATTGTGAGAGGGAGAAGTTAATAAAATGCATTATTGCATCATTGTTTTCATGTATGATAATGTTCTGTCTTCCAACGCTTAATGAAGGTGGAACTATATATACATATATTCATACATACATTTAGTTTAAATACTTTGGGTTTTTTTCCTGGTAACATGATATGCTGCTAATAGATATTTAAAACTGAGTCATTTGGGACAAAGCTGACTTGCCTGGCTCATGGAAAGTCAGTAGGGACATTCTTATTAGCAAGATTCTCTACTTAAAAAAAAATCCATGGAATTTAATGATTCCATATACCAGGAAACTGAGAATTACTGTATCAAATGCAATAGTTCCTTTTGGGTAGATTATCAGCTAATAAGTGAAAAACACTTTTTATCAAAATACATTAAAATCCAAAATCAGACATACAGTCAAATTTTTGTCTTTTGGAACAAAGTACATATTATTATATTCATATGTAGTCATATATATTCATATATAGTCATATATATACATATATGACTATAGATAAGGCTGATAAAGCTGCAGTACCGCCAAAGGATTATCATCTTAATGTTGAATAACTAAAGAATTCACTATCTCACTCTTACTGAGATCAGCAGGATTCAGAATAGTGCTAAATATTTAAATGCCCAATGTTTAAATATGGCCACGTTCCTTTTCTGAAGCAAATTATCTTAATTTCCCTTGTGAAACTTTCAAATTACTCTTTGAAATATACTCTTGAAATAACTGTGTAGATCAATAGCTACACTCAGTTGCTTAAACATTTAATTGATCATCATCCTGCCACCCGGAGCAGACTGTCCTGAGAATGCAATGTCCATTAAGTCCAAATACTATTAGCGATGATGAATACTGCCATTTAACTACAATTGCTTTAGACCTCTCAATAAACTGCCTAAAATGGAAGAATCAATTCTTATTTTGGTCAAGCCAGTGCTAGTTATGGCAAACCAATTTTTCCTAATTATGGGCATGTGTTTTTCTAATTATATTTTATAAGGATAGCAGATAGCATTCAGATATCATCTGAGTGCTTTTTTTTCCTTTAACAGATTATACATGCTAAGCTTTGCAAATCACTAAATGCCTTTTATGAAAAGCCAAGATTAGAAGTGAGAGGGTGAAGTTCCAAAGGTCGCAAATTTGAACTTAGTCCAAGAAAAAAACAGTAAATACTGAAATGAGCCCCCATTCACATGTAAAAAGGATTTCACCTTTAGAAAGTTCCACTGCATGACAAACATATCAGTTTAGGAAAGATGGGCTGGATTCTGCTTCACTGGATTTGAGATATTTGATAATGACCAACATCGCATAATTTTTCTAGTTCAATTGAAAGCCAAGTCCTCTTACGGGCCCAGCAGCAGTTTCTCAATCACTCAAATGGACAGAAACTGGACATCATGAAAGGCAGCAGCTTTTTTCTTAACAGCTGTACATGAATTTTTTTAATGGGCTTTGTGCAGTATGTCAGTTCTAGAAAGTGAATCTAGTTTTTCCTTTTATAGCTGGCAGGTAAAACTGTTTTCTCAGATGTCTCAAGGAAGTTCTCTACATTTTAAAGGAAGAGTAAAGTGAATGAGCATGAATTGGTACAATCAGTTTTCCTGACACAAGGACAAGCTCTCTAACCCAACATTTTCCCCTTCCTTATCAAGAAAATCACCAGGGCCTTTGCCTATATTTGTAGTAGTACTGATATCTGGTGATCCGCTGAAGCAGAACTCAACCCAAACTTCTGCATCCAGTACACTGAAAGTGTAACAGCAACAGTTTCGGCCAAAGCCAAAACTGGATGCTCAGAATTGATGCTGTATAAATGTAATGATGACGAAACAAAACAAAAACGAACCTGTCACAAATGCAACCGTGAGCACTTTGATTTCCGAAGGGTTAATAAAATAAACAGTTTATAAATGTACGCTTTCATTTCAGATCTCATAATCTGGTAATAAATTATGTGATCTCAGCAGATACCTTCTGCTGTACAGTTCAGGTCACAAGCCATCTGTAAGATGTAAAATACTTCACTAGCAAGCTTGTCTCCTGGCTCAGCCAAAAAGAAAGAAAGCATGGAAAGCAAGCACAGAACACAAAGGAAAGCTGTCAATCAAATTCATTCATGCTATTAGAAACATTAAAAGAGGGTAGTAAAGTGACCACCTGTAAGAGTAGCCCATAACTTTACAACATGCTTACATATCAAATTTTCCAAAACACTTTTACTAAGAAAACCGTCAAAATAAAATGGTTTATTTTACAATGCTTGGACAAGTTATGCTCTTTTCCCATGGAGTTTTCTGTATATGTCTTTCTAAAAAGAGCAGGAAAAGTTCATTCATTTTCTGCATTAGGCATACAATAAAAATATGTAAATGTCGAACTGTGCTGCATACTTAGAAGGAGCAGATCAAAATAATACTATGAATTGGAATTCTATTCAGATGTACACACTGTTCAGAGTGCATAGCAGTTGAAGCACACTAAGAACAATAGGAAAGTACATCCCCAATCTAATTAACAAATTTTGCTAATAAAAGGCCCCAGAAAACATCACTGCTGTACTGTGTTCAGACTCCAAAAAACCTCTGAGGCCTATTCTATCTACTCTCTTTCATCTCCACTAACTGCTCACCTTTTTCTGGCAATGTCACTTAACCTTTCCTTTAGTGGACTCATTTTGGTCTACAGATATCTGTTTGCTGTTGATGGATAACCCTAATCTGAATTGGAGTCATGATACCTTCTCATTTTTCCTGCTCACTTATTTTTATACTTCCTGTTTTTCTACTCCCAGATTCCTGAGTGTTTGGGAGAACGGTGAAAGAGCAACCTCGGTTCCAAAATACCTCTAATGCAGAACTTTGCTCCTATGAGAATCCAAGAAAGCATCCTCAAATTTTTAGTCCTTCTAGAGAGTTGTACAGATCTGTAACCCCTAGATTTGTCTAAACACCAACATTTTTTATCAATTATAATCTATTTGGACAGGAACTTTTTTTTTCCAATAATACATTAGAAAGAACCATTTAAAAATTCTATGTAAGGATTTAATGCATTAGCAATGATTATCACGATCATCACAGATTGTTCATGCATGAAGCATGATTTTAGGGAAGAATTGTATCTGTTTGCATGTGCTTGAAAATTTTTGAAAACACCCTCAAGTATTTGGCATTTATATATTCTTGCTACTTGTGTCAGTTTCATAAAGTTTATTTTTAACTGTTGCTGTTCTCAGTACACCTCAGGAAATACATACCAGAAAAACAGATATTTAAAATACTTAAATTATTGAGAAATAATTTAAAATATGCTCTTTCCAGCAACTTAACATCATAATCATGACTGAAGTTTTTAGTAGTAACCAAGACGAAAAAGATCCTTCTCTTGTGAATGTAGTAGAAAAATCACAAATCTATCAAATCACAAGACTATCAAAAATCTGATAGACTGACAGAAAGAGTTTACTTAAGACTAGAAGCAGTTCACTACAAGGCACCTCTCCTCAAACAAACCTATGCCATCCTCCTTGATTCTAACACACTTAACACACAACAGAACTTGGTTTTACTATCAGCTATGCAGTGAACAAGTCTAGTGACTAAGTCTGAACTTCAAAAAAGTACCATTAATTTTGTTATCTTGACATCAACATATAGTCATATTACTGGTTAGAAATCCCCTTTCAATGGTAGAGGTTAAGATATGATTTAGTAGAAAGAATATGTACAGGAAGAAGATTGATGGGATTAGGAACATTGCAAGCTTTCCTTTTAGTACTGAATCAAAGGACAGCAAACTGAGAAGCAGCCCAGAGAAGAAGAAATCCATGTGAACAGTAAAACCTCTTTTTGAGTGCACTATCCTGATTTGCAGAAAACTAGCCTCTTATTTCCTTTCCTGTCATACAGTCTATGAGATTGACTTCATTAGTTTTCATTTCAGTGACATAATATTCATAAATCCATTTTAAAACTGCAACACAGCAGATATTTTGCAACTTAATTTTAATCTTTGATACAGAATGGCATTGATAAAAATTAAATAATTTTGACTTATAAAATCTGCATCTGCATTTAAAGAATGTCAAAACCTTGCATTATTTAGAAGAGTGATTAAAACCAAGCTGCAATGAGCCCTCCAGTTATCTCAGACTCCATGCGTTTGTTTCTAATAATAAAGGCCCTTAAGGCATCCTTACCCGTTATGTCAAACCAAAGTGGTGTTCCAAGAGGTTCAACAGCTATTACACCAATCATGTGAGCAACTGGGTCACTTTCCATCACCGTAAAAGAAAAAAATGATTCCTCAAAATAAATAGGCTCTGTTGGTGGGATGGGCTTTGGAATCCATTCTATGTGAAGCCGTGTAGTCGAAGACTTTTGTGGACGACCATTATCTACAGCTTTAATCTGTGAAACAGACACATCTTTTAGGCTACAAGATCACATAAATCATTATGTCACATAAACAGAAAGCAGTAATAAGCTCCAAGCATGTTTGCTCGTGTGAGATATTTTCAAAAAGGTTAAGTGTCTCTCCAAGTGCCACTTGCCCTTCATTATCTGGGCAGCAAATGGAAAAAAAGTATGCAGCACCTAACAGCAGCACAAACTGTTACCATAAATTCACTTTTACTTTGCGTTCTTCCTGTAGGTGAGTCAAACTGATTGTTTATGTTCCCACATCACATAAATTATCTGTCAAATTCTGGGAAAGAACAGCAGTTCTTAATACACAATACAAACATCTCAAATCATCCTTTAATAAAAATCAAACAAACACACAAAACAATACTTCTGGATTTGTTGAAGCTTTCTATCTTCAGATACTGCAGTCACTCACCTGAGTACCTGCCAGCTACTGAATAAGAAATGAACAGATAAAAAACACTTTACATATTCATGATACACAGGATTTCCACTTACTGAAAGGATATCGTAGTCCCTTGCTGCAGAAAATTTCTTTGATGAAACCACTCCAGTTTTTGGTTCAATAAAGAATTTGCCATGTTCATCACCATCTTCAATGCTGTAGGAGATCTCTGCATTGGGGCCCTCATCTTTATCTGCAGCAATAACTCGATAGATCGGCTCTCTCCTAGCAGCTCTCTCTCGCTCGGGCTTACCACGCTCTGGAAGCCGAATTTTGTAGAATTTTTGCAAGAATTGAGGCTTGTTGTCATTCTCATCTAAGACCTTCACAATCACCCGTGCAATTGTTGATTTTGCAGGAGTACCGTTGTCTGTTACTGTTACCTGTTTTTATTAACAAGGGTAAAGTTAGAACTCAAACATGGTTCTTCCAACAATGCTCCTCCATAAATGAGGTTTTCCTACAACTGCCTAAACAACTGTACAGTTATCCCCTAACTTCAGTTAAAGCACTTGCCTAAAGCTATTAGGTGAGTATTTACAAAAGGCACTCAAAAGTATATTCAGCAATTATCTTAATATTTTGACACATTAAATGCATAATGAAATGCAATTATTCATGCTCATCTCTAACAGATGGTATGATTTCCACATATATGAATATCTGTTCCATTTAGTACTTGTAATGGAACACCACCACACACACATTTCAGTTCACAAAGAAACCCCAACCACACCCAATGAGAAAACCAAAGCATATCCTAAATGAGGAACTTACAAGGGGTATGGGATAACATGCCAATTAACATAAAATTAGCATTGCCCAGAACCAAGCAAATAACAAAGGCACATTTGAGAAACATCTATTTGATTTGAATGCAACATCAGTTTTGAAGACCTTACTGACACAATCAAGAGTATACTAAGATATGAGAGAATAACATGAAGCTAATCTAAAATAACTGAGTAAGAAAGTATGAATTGGAACTCAGAAAACACAAACTGGGAATAAAAAAATGGGGCATATTAGTTAGAATTATGTAAGCAGAAGTGTAATGAAAGATCAAATTTAATAGCAAAAAGGAATAAACCCACCAACCCATCTGGTCAACATTTCAATGCTCAATTAATTAGCCAGATGCTCAGCACTTGGGTCATAATACTGTCTACCATTCTGTGCATTTCTGGTTTTCTTTCCAACCTATTATCAGCTTTGTAAACATAAAACTAACACATGGGAAAACTGCTACTTTAGGCCAGGCTGTCTGTCAGTATTGCTCTGTAGTTAAGAGTTATTCTGTCACATACTTCACAGACATTTAGTTAAAACTTTAACAACCAGTTGGGATTCAAAATGAACAAAGAACGAAAAATTATAAATTACACCAGCCGGCAATAAACAATGTTCCAAACTAAAGAGCAATGAGTTTAAACTGCTATTTTATACACAATGATGAAAGCAGGAGGATTTATGTACGTGACATTGTAATCCTAAAAATAAACTTTCTGAGTTCTGTACATGTTAGCTTAAGGTTATGAAGTTAAGCTTAAATTAGCATGGCTGCTAGCAGACAACTGCCCATAACATTACACCACGAGTGTGACCTCTGGCATAAGTTTTGGCCCAGAACAAGTAGCACACACGCACGCACACACACACACACACACACACACACACACACACACACACACACACACGCTGCTTAGCTGCAGCCTGAGAATTCCCACAATTCAGACACAATTTTTAACAGGCAACTTGGATGTGGCCACCCTGTTCCAGGGATAAGATGTAAGCAATCAAAGGCATATGGACCATGTCACCTCATGACCAGAAAACAATCTACAGCTCATTTTATTTACTGTATAAATCTAATTTAAAAAAACCCCAATATAATATATAGAGAAGGAAAAATCATGATTTACCAATCTTACAACTAATATACATAGCAGTGGTCAAGAAATAAGACATAATGGACAGGAAGTGCTTTGGGAAACTGAGATGACCAGATTTGAGGAGGCAATTTGAAAAGAGAATTATATAATTACTTTAAAATTTACAGAACTATTATGTCTAGTACTAAATCAGATTTGCCATTTAATTAATTTTGTTACTGTTACTTCTAGAAACACACTGCAGAGGAAATTCTGCCCCATTGCTACTTAGGTACAAAGCATTCTTTTCAAAGCTGATACAGAAATGAAAATAATGATAAAAAAATTGGTCCAACAGCTGCATTAAACCAGCTTAAAATGCACCAAAGGGATACAAAAGGCCCAGGAAGACTGTACATATATTGCTATTTATGCAAAAGGATTGTTTGTGCTATCAGGGAATAAATACATTCATCTCCGCATCTCTGCAGTCATTGCACTCCTATTGGAACACCTTTCTAAGGATTTCAAGATTTTTGAGTAAGTCTGGAGTTGCTTCTCTGTCTTTTAACATTAATTTGGCCAACCCCCATTGCAGCCTTTTATCTGTCATCCAAGACAAGAGGCACAATTAACGTTCCAGATATATCTTAGGACGTAAGGATCACTGTAAATATTAAGTTTTCACTACAGGGGAAGTACCATGCCATTACACTGCTCAACAACATTGTGAAACTGGATGACTTACAAGTTCTCTATGTGCTTGCCTTTCTGGTTGTTAGACAGAGAATGACAAAAGCTCTTAAATAAACTCCTGGCAATTAATTAAATGTAGTTAAATAAAAGGATTACATCACAAGTTTCATGCTCTTGGACTCGGGCTCTATAACGCACGTCTTGCAACTTTCTGTGATTGTAAACATGTTATGCAGAAAATAGGGCTACTCACATACCATCCTTTTGTATTCTCCACATTATAAAAACATTCTGCGCTTCTTTTGCAGAAGCCTACACTCAGCAAAAGTTAGGCTAAAATAGCTGTTCCAATAATTACACAGGAAGATAAAAAGAGGAATCACACGCCTTTTAACAATCATGCCTTTGTACCATTTGAATGTACATCTTTGTTTTGAGATATTGAAAAAAACAAATTGCATTCAATCTGTATCTTTATTCTTTTTCAGCAAAAAAGCCGCAACACGCTGTTTTTATAAGATAGGTGGTTATCTGCATTGCAACATAATGAACACAGAAGAAAATTACTTCTGAAATCCAGTTTTTTTAAATTCTTCATATAGTAATCAAGCCTGGCAAACTTAATTCTCTGTAAAAGAGCAAAGAACTTACAGTCACTGTTTTCAGCAATCTAAATAAATTATTTACCTCCAGTATGTGCTCTCCCTGCTGCTCTCGATCTAGTTTTCTGGATGTGGTTGTAATTAGCCCTGCAAACGTAAGAGAATAATTAATCAGATCCTTCAAGAAAATATGAAGGTTAGGTTAAATCAGCAGTTACTGGTATCCTCAATATCAATTTCTTCTTCGGTGGTCACTTCCTTTTTTGTAGAATTTATGCTTTCATTAAGGGAAGAGGTGAGGGGTTTCCAATCCTTAAAAGCTGTGAAAATATTCTTTGCAATCTGAAAACTAAGCTGTTGTAACACTTAAGACAAACACAGTTCAGTGTTCGAACACATCCCTGCGTGTTGTTTCTGACAGAGTAATGAATGCCATTCTCCCAGACGAAATCTTGTTTTCATATGCCTTTTTCAAAGGGTGCAGATGGACATTATATGAATTAATTACCTATATCTTCTGGAGAAACACCTATTTGTAATATTAGTGATAAAGGCAAAAGAAGAATAACCTGAAGAGATCCAATAACAGTGGAAAAAAGAGCAATTTTTCTGTGTTCGCTTAATTTCACAATGACAAGCAGTCCAACAGTTGCTGTTGACAATAGCAGAGAAGAACTACAAGTTTTTGATGCATGATGTTATATTTTATCACAAGACTTTGATACACTCCTGATGCAAGATTCGGAAGGCATTAGGGTTTTGCTTTAAATGAAGGAAGTCAAAGAGTAAGAGGTAACGAAAAGACAGTGGAATCTAATACAGAAAGACCTTATTTGAACTAGTTCTCCCTAACAGTTCAGAATTTTAAATATTCAGTTTCATGACAAGTAAACTTGGTCAACTCTCAATCATAGCAGAATGATTTGCTATTGTGTGAGTTAACTGTGCCTCGGATGCAGCCACAAGGGAATTCAGTTTCTTTGCTGCACAAAAGCTATTAACCTTTTTGCAGGTACAAGTTGGCCCCACAAATACAATTGCTGTGTTCACATGGGACTGAGCCTGGGCTAGTAAATCTCGCTAGACACAACCTGGCCTTTCATGAAGCAAACACCAAGTTTTGGATTTGCCCAGCTTAAGCAACTACTGATCAAAGCACCCCATATTCTCTGAAGCAGCAACACAGAGGATACTGCAATGTCAGAAGACATTTTATCCAGCTATCCCAGCTTTTGATAGTGAAAGGAAAGCATTGCCACCTTGATCCTTATTTGTCAAACTGGAAAACAGAGAAGCAATTACTCAAAGAAGGATTAAATAGAGATCAAAATACAGGTGGCATACTTCATGTTCAATTTTCTAACAACAGAGTAATTTTTTTATTAATATGACCTTATATAAGGAAAATTAAAATCCACTTATAAAGTTTTCAAAGCTGGTCTGCTACAATAAAAAAGCCTTCAATTTTGTCTCTCAGCTGATAAAAAGCAGAGTATGTAAGAAAAACAATAAAGACTTCAATTTCACTTAAAAGAGAAAGGCCAAGAGAAACAGGATTATATGCCACAGGTGCATAGCTACTCAGTGCTTCTGACAAAACCAGCTGTAGTCTACTTATACCAAGAAAATAGACAGACTGTCTATTATTATAATACAAACAATAATATGAACAAAACCTGTATAAGGCAATATTACAGCTGTCAAATGTTCAAACAACTGTTCTCCAAAAAACAGATAGTGCAAATAACAGCTGTTTCAATTACGGTCAAATCTGCCCTTGTTTTTCCAGCAATTTTGTTTGCCATCATATCAAATGCATTATTTATCTAGTATTCTAGATGATGGTATGTCATCTTCTCCTGCTTTACATTTTTATGCTTTTACAGCACATAGAAGATACGTTTGCTGTTTTTAAAATATATATTTTGGTATTATAAAGTAATTGTCCTTAGTTACAAAGAAAGGGGGAATGAAAATTAAAACACACAAAACCCCAAAACAACCAAACCAAACAAACAACAAGGAAAAAAAGTTGCATTATTACTCTGAATTTAGGAAGGGGCAGGGGAAGAAAGAGAAAATGATGTTACAGTTGTCAATTAACCTTCATGAGGTAATATTTTCGCATGGATATTACAGAGCTGTGAACAATGACAACTGAAAATATTTATCATCACATATTCTAAAAAGCTTTACTTTTCTGCCCAAGTCTAGACAACCCATTTTCTTTTCACAGTCCCTAAGGGAAACAGAAGAGAACTGTTAAGTGGAAGGGCACAAATAACACAGCTGTCACCTCATCTGCTTCCTTCCAGCAAAGGGACTTGCAGGTGACTTCAGGAAACACAAGTTCTCCTAGAACCTCTTTCTACTTAGTACCTCTGTACCTCACACCTCTGTAAAAAGCCAGCATAAGCCCTCCCATGAAGCATTAATCTCACGGCTCACCACAGTTACAAGAGAAAAGAGTAGATTGCAGCATAGCCACTAAAGGAGCTGACTGTTGAACAGCTGGGTTGAAGATGGGGAAAATCTCAAAAAACACAGGAAAAATAAAGCAATCCTAGCAGAAATATCTCATGATGCTTGCATTTCCTTGAATATTCAATAGTTAGTCTACATCCTCTGACAATAAGAAGACTCCATCTCTCACAGCAGCAGCAAGTAGAGAATTACATGAGATCAGAAAAATGGCACTTTTCAATAGCTTCCTATCCATTTTATTTTTCATCAAGAGCCATGAAGACTGGAGCCACCCCTAAAGATAGCAATTAATACTCAGAGGAAAAAAATACCAATCAAAAAACCATTCAAAAGCTTTTGCTTTAAGCGCTCAAAACAAAATTCTACCATGTACCACTACTTTACACACTAATGATTCTTAAAGGAAGTCTTGTTCCAGATAAAATTCCTGTTAATGAAGTTGGTCAATACAACTTAAATGGGTAAGCAGAAAAATATCCAGCAAGAACATAATATACATGCTTTGATCTGTTAAAACCTCCAGTCTTTTCAGCCAAGCATGTCACACTTCTGTTAAAACACTTCAAGACCAATAACAGAAGGGCTTAGTCTTCACCATATATATCCTGTATATTCAGCAGAAGCTAATGCCAACAAAGGAAATGTAACACTTCTGGATTTAGAATCACATACACATGCATGACATTCTTTTTATTTAACTCTTTACTGATAGGCACTTTCCTAAGTACAAATTTAGCTTCCGTGAAGTGTTTCACTTCAGCTTAAGACTATAAAAGGTTTGATTATTGCAATCACTACATTTTTCTATTTTTGCCAAGTTATTCTGTATTACAGAATGTTTAATGCAGCACCAACAGATTTCATCCATTGTTGAAGAGCTTTCCTGAACTACGGCTGTGATAATAAGGTCAAGTGTTCCTCTGCACTGTGACTGCCGGTTAAGAGGGTTGGGGACAATCTCTGGACCTAATGTAAGTCAGCTCCCCTCAACAAAGGCCACCACTCTGCTCTGTTCTTCAGTTTTTTCAGATTGAGCTCCTTCTCTTTTCTGTAATGCTTTGTATCTATCCTTGCTGTGCCACTCTGTCTACAAAAATAAATACATGACCACTTTTGCACACGTCACATCCCCAAAGGAGTGGCAAGTAAAAGATTTCAATTAAGCTCTGAAGAAGTCTGTAAAACATTCAGTTTTGAAATCCTTGTTATGAGCTGGGGAGAATGTGTTTGTTGTTGGATGCAATAACAGCTTGTGTGAGAAACAGGTCACTTGTGACAAACCATTCTATTTCAAAGCAAAACTGACACAGATCATTGTTTTGTGGTCATATTGCATTTTGCTTCTGCCTCATTCTATCAGCCCCCCTCTCCCAAAACCAACAGGAACAATAAGCTCCAGTAAGTCACATCACTGACTATTATTTAATCTAAAATCAATGTCACTATGGCAAGATGGGTCAAGTAGTCTTGAAAAATGCAAGTTTATAAAAAACATTTCTAAGATAATGATGAGGAAATGCTATCTCTAGAGAACTGGTGCAATTTTTGTATTTAGTAATATTTAAAAATTTGCCTCACCAGAAACATTTTTACAACAGCAGCTTAATAATTTAGAGAGTCTTTGGATAAATCATAGCTGTTCTGCCTCACTAGCTGGACAGTGACTAGAATCAACTGAAACTAACTGTAAACATCTACAGATGCTACTACCTGCACTAGTAGCAAATACAACTGTATTCTCCCTTCATTCCTTATTTGAGTTTACATTCTGGGGATACCTGCTGTCTATTTGAGGTCTACCCAAAAACTAAGAGAATCACAACTGCATTCAGATAAAACTTACTTCAGATTTCTATTTTAAATAATAACAAAACAAACATACAAAAATGCAACTGCAGCATAAAATTATGTAAATGTGAATAAAACTGCCACATTTGGAACAGAAATTAGTACCAGAGATCAGATATTAGCAGGATTTCACATCAGTTCCCAGCTACACCATATCTCTGTTTCTGAAGACTAGCACATCAACAATTTTCATTCAATGATGAAATGGAAATATCCTTAAAAAAACATAGAATATTAGGTGGGTACTGTGTTAAGAATTATCTATTAGCTATCTTTATGGCATGGATGATCTCAGTGATGAAAGAAGCGGCACCAGAAAAAGTGGTCTTTGCAAGGAGAGCGGGAAAACTCAAAGTTTGTATTTTGCTGCATATACATCATGCATCCCCATGCATTTGTGCTTTTACAAATACCTGCAGACTTTCCAACTGCACATTCGGCTTGAGATGATGAAGATTCTGGAGCTGGGAGGGAGTTTGCCTGTTAGACATGGGTAACCTCCACAAGGAACCAAAAGACTAAAGCAGATGCCAAGCGTACAATGCTGCCTCCAACGAGTTTGAACTGATAAGCTCGATTTGAATCAGCATAACACTATTTGAATTGCAGCATACGAAAAGAAATACAGTTTTTCTGATCTTTGAATGCATTAGCACTGAAGAATTAAGGAAGCAGCTACAAAATTTGTTATCACTAACTTCAACAGATACAAGTCATAAACTAAATATGAGGGAGGCCATATTTGGTCAATGTGGTTTTTGTCCTCTGTGTTAAATGCAAACCATAACTAACAAGCAGAAATGGTTGCTCTGGACTGCATTAATCAATTGTCACTTAAACTATCAGTAATGATTACTGCAACTTAGTCAATTATTATTTTAGCTCTCGTTCCCCCACTTCAAACCCAAATATTACTAGTGATTGTTAAAAGGGTTTTCTTTCTTTATTTTTGACATATTGTCATACCTTCAGATCTGTTTACAAGGTTTTAATATGTAAATGAGTCTAAGATTTGAAGGAAGTATGGATTTTAAATTCATATATGGCTGTAATGGCAATCATGTTAACTACTGCATAACACAGCCCGAAAGCACTGAGCAAATTACAGCAAATATTCTGTAAGCTGAAGACCAGTTATGTCTCTTCAAGTGACAGAGATACTGTCTCACTTCAAGGCAGGGCTTCCTACTAAACTTCCTCCTTTAAGAAGCAGTGTATTATAGCCAATTCAAGACAGCTTTCCCTTCTAGACAGAGGAATAGATCTTTCTTTTCTATGATATGACAGACTAAGAAGTTCACAGGAATCAAGAGTTTCCTCCTCACAGAAGTACTAGACGTGATCAAGTCATGTCTCAGACATCTCTTGTAATACAGTGAGTGTCAAGTCTCACTGTCTGAAAGATCTCTTATGACATAATTTTGAACTTCTTCTGATATCTCAGCACTTTCCAAAATATGAACAAAATGACTGATAAAACAACAATCCATTATTATTTCACCACTAGCACATAAAGATGACTATTTTTTTCAGTCTTCTTTCAACTGATTTCAAGTTAACTGTGTTTTACACCTAACTTATCATACAATCAATGACCATCAGAAAAGGCCCACACTTTCTTTCTGAAGGTGTTCAGATAGGATTTTTGGCAAGACTTGCCTTTTACATAAGCCAAAAATAGTATTCAAAACCAAACCAAATGAACAGGTTATTACAAGCAGGTCAATAAAAATTAATAGCAGAGGGATTGAAAAAGAGATTCCAGCTTTGCAGCTGGCAAAAAATAAACTCTGTCCTACAAGCCATGTAATGACTGATGATGACTACTATGAGCTAGAAAGTCTAATATATCACCACTGTCATACATCACCATGAAGGCAGACTGCCAACTTAAAAAAGAAACAAGGTAGTGCTAACAAGCTATCATACTGGAGCAAGTATATCATAAAGGAACTGAACTTTGGTTTACATAGTCTTAAAGATAATTCCTTAGCAATTTCACTTGCTTTTCATTCCTAAACTCTTCCTTGTTCTAAGCACCTTAATAACTCTCATTGAAACCAGCAACAGAATTGTCACCAGTAATTTTCTAATGCTGAAATATGATTGTAAATATACAGTCCCAAGAGAAACTAGGAATCTCATTTCAAAGCACCTTAAATGGCTGCAAATTCTTCTTCTGCTCAAGTACAACACTTAAAAGCAATCATTACTGTTCTTTCAATAAAGGCCTCAAAAATGGTACCACTTTTCAAGAAGAATTGAGAGCCTGGGTTACTCTTTCAATTCTCCTAGCTATATACTCTCTCCATTAGTTCTGCTGTTGCTTGCTTGTTCTCTCTGTCCTCTTGAATTTTACCTTTTTTTGCTATGAAGTTGTTTAGGTAGAACAAAGATTCATTCTGCCTAGCAGAGCACACAGCCTGTGGCTAGGCGACTTTTCTGGATAGTCTAACTGCACTTTTGGAGATAAAGGACTTATTTTCTACTTCATATATAAATTTCCTGATGAGGGTAATTACACAAATGAGTTACAATACCCCAGCTTTAGAAAAACTAAAATGGAAACCTACTGCAGTACACTCTGCTGAAGTCACTGCTCCCTTTCTGTTAAGTATAGCATGATGGCACTCAACTAGTACAGTCTTTCACAGTTCTGGTGCCTTTTCCCCTTCAATTTCCATCTAGAGCCATTCAAGCAAAAGCCAACAGGACACTCCTACAGTGTACAGACACCTAAGTAAACTCCAGACTGAAAAGTCTGACACACATTAAGAACTACACGTGCTATTCGCTGTTTAGATCACCTTTTCTTTTTACTTAAATATTTCCTTATTCCTGTTTCAAATGCTAGTGTATATGCTCCGGATTTCATCCAGGAAAAACACTGCTGGCACACTTGTCCCAGAGGAATACTTCTTGCCCTCTGAATAGTACTCCATGAAAAGTCAAGCAATAATTGAGATCTCAGTCCTACCCAAGTCAGGACTGCATCAAACAAGGGGAAACACCCATAAGGGTGTGTTTGTGCAGCACATTTACTGAAGTACAGTAATATCACAGAATATGATGAGTTGGAAGGGACACACAATGATCATCAAGTCCAGCTCAGTGTTAATGAGCTTGTTGCTTGTTACCAAGACAGACTGTAAGCTTTGTATATAGGATCAAAAAGTAGGTTACTTCATTCTATGGCTAATATTTCACACCATCAGTCACCATGTTTATCTGTAACCAGGCAATTTAACTACTCAATCCTACTACTATAAAGTATAAGTGCAAGGTGCACGTCTGAAGTTGAGTCACTTACCTGAACTATTTTAACAGCATCCTGGAATTTGCTGAGCAGAATACTCATTAATCATATTTGTGATCGGAGCATGAAGCAAAGACAAGCAACCCACCAAAGACTATTTATGTACAGCATAAGGAAAAAAAAATTTACATAAACAGCTAAGCCATCCAGTACGACAAACACTGTAGAACTTCAGTTTCAACTAGATTTCAAATGAAGTGTAAAATCAGTGTTTATTGATCATATAATTGTAGAAAATTCCACAAACATACCTAACTAAAAGTAAACTATGTAATTTTGTATACTCTAATTAGTCACTGACTACATTATTTTTAGTCTGGATTTATTAAGACAGTGGTATTAATTTGTTCTGCAGTAATTTTTTAGCAGCAAACTTATTTGGGAGATAATGAAAAGAACTGAATGGGCCCCTGAGCAATCTGATCTAGTGGGTGATATTCCTGCCCGTGGCAGAGGCGTTGGAACCAGATGAGCTTTAAGGTCTCTTCCAACCCAAGCCTATGTTTCCGTGACTGCTGCATCAGAACATGGGAAAATGGAAAGAGAATTTCACTTTCTTTTACTCTTGGTTTACAACACAGATCACTCAGAGCATGACCTGAAGTTTTTATGTAGTTCCAGGGACAAATAAAGGAAAAGGAAAGGACTGCTGTGCTTTCCATTTATTTTCCCAATTTTTTACTTTTTCCAAAGAGATGTAAGAGAATAAATAAATAAAGCCCCAACACCACCACCTAAGATTTAAAAGAAGTGCTCTCTACATAAATGCTTTCAAGTAATTTTTAAAATAGCTGCCTCCATTATAGCAAAATTTCTATTTTTGCAGATGCAAAATCTCTAAATAGTGTAGAGTGAGTGGATATGAATATATTATTAGAAATTTCAGATATTAACTTGTTTTCCCAGTTACAGAAAAGACCTAGCACTTCAAGTTTTTAGTTTTTTTAAAGAGGAAAATCAACATAGTTTTTTGCAGAATTAAACTCTTTTTACAAATATTTGGGCTAATTCTGGTTACATTTTCAATAAAGAAAAAAATCTGTTCTAGAGACAGTATAATCAAATATTTTACTTTCTCTGCATGTCACAGGTAAAACACTTGAGCACATGCAGGCTGCTACATAGACTTCGAGCTGTGTGACGTAAGTGAACAATAATTGAGTCTGGCATTGCTTACCAGCTACAGAAGTTACATGAAAAAATTCAGCATTTTGATCTTTATTTAATTTTAAGTCACGTAATCGTGCAATATACTAACACTGGTTTTGTCCACGTTCCAAAATACTACGTCAATTGGGATTAAAACCCACAAGTAGTTAAACAACAAAGATTTCCTTTGTTAAAATGAAGCCAATACTACTCTGTGGTCACTGACCCTTCATTTCCTCAGTAAGTAATTCTCCAGTGCTATCGGAAACCCATGGAAGTTGTTTGCAGCTGTACCCATTTCCCATTTCACTTCGGTCTCCAAATCAGACAGACACACATACACACACACTCCTTTAAAGGTTACTGTGTAAAATGCACAGGATATAGTTATGTTCTGAAATGGGCAATTACTCAAAGCTTCTGCTGAATTCCCCAACTAATATCCGTATCTAAATGGACTATCTCCTACACCATAGGATTAATAATTTCCTCAAAGGTATAGAGGAATCATATTCTCATATAATAATACCAAAGTAATAATACCAAAGCGCTTCATATATAAATGAATATATCTTTACAATACTCCCAAGTAATTAGGTCATGCAATTATTTCTATTTTACATCTGCAAAACCTAAGTATGGGAAAATTAACAACTCAAAATTTAGTCTGGCATTCTCCTGTCCAGGTTGTGAAACCAAGTCTAGTTTTCAGAAGTATGCACGACTTTCATACCAAGTTTCACTGAAAGTATAGAAAGCTGTACTTTTGTGATCAGCATTTCTGCCAATCTGAATCAAAATTGTTATATGGCACAATATTCAGTACCTCTCTTCCTCATTTGCTATTATTGCTTTAAATTTCTGAGGTAAGGCATGACTTCTCAATAAAGTGTTTCTTGCTATCCAGCCCTGATTCCCTCCCCAAGACAAATCTGGTTGGCACAACAAATTTAACAGAAGTCCTGGGGAAGTGGAAAGAAACATACCAATTGGGCAAAATATCAGAAATTATTTCTACCCTGAATATATGTGCAAGGTAATACTGAAAGAGTATAAGGGCCCTAATGAATACTTGGTTAGGATTCCATTTACTTGCTCAGTAATACTAAGGAGAGCTGGAGCTCCTTTCTCTATGCAAATGCAGATTTTGCCATTCCAGTATGCATGCTGCACTTATCAAGCAGTATAACCTTCTTTCAGGCACCTTAACTCAGCAATCTTTGAGATATTTATCATATAGAGCCTATAACACTGAGCAGCAGCCAAATTTAAAAAACATGCCATAGCAAAACTATTTATTCCATGTGGAAACTGATACAGAGTTCAGGGAATTCAGTGAGCTTTTTTTCTTTACAGAGAATTCAGTCTAATGTCTCTAGTTCTACAGCAATTAAGGAAGTTCTCCCTAGCTCTTCAATTTCCATGTTTTACGTATGACTTGTTGAGTTATTGTTAGTCATTTAAAAGTCAATACCTTTCTTCTAATTTCACATGATATTTGCCATCCCAGAATTTAAAAAGTAAAGCTGGAAGAAAAATACAAAATGGGAAACAATGATAGGAAAATAATTTGGTTGACAAAGTCATTCTGGAGAACAGTAAGCAGACATTTTAAATTGGAGTGCTAGTCTGTAAACCACCCTTACAATTCTTACTGGGTGCAACAAAAAGCTCGTACTTCATGCATGTCCTACCCTCCTCAGGCAGAAATTACATGGTTTGATTGAAAGCTTTTAGTAAAATGAATACAACAACTCTTTTGAATAGGCACTAACAGATCCATTTTTAAGTATATAATTTCTAAATCCAATTAGATTAGAAATTATAAAATCATAATTCATCAACTCATAAATGTACATTTATATACAATGATATCATCAGCTACTACCTGTAGATGCCATACTAAAAATTACCTGTTCCACTTTCTCTAAGCAGGCAATCCTGCTTTCAAGTGTCTTTCCAACACTTCTCAAAAGCAAAAAAGCAAATTAAGATAATTTAATATGAAAGACACAAAGATGAGGGAAAAAAATATATATTTTTCTACTCAATATGACTGTGTTCATGTAAAATAGAAACATGGAGTAGTTTATGCCAAACATTAAAATAATCAATTGTATTTTGTTTGGAGTTTACATCCATGATATGTAAAACTTTTCAGTTCTACAAGTACCCAAAGAGATCACAAGCAAATAAACCACACCTGCAAGAAACAGAAATAGTACTAAACCACTATTATACCCACCATATGTATTACAGGTGCTTATAAAAGCATTGTATATGTATTTTAAGCTCCAAGGCACAAATCCCAGAACTTGTTTACTGCTATATAATCCTTTGCTGTACGTGAGTGTTGGTAAACGTGCAAATCTTTTCTGAGCCTCAGTGCAATAGCTCTAGTGCTAAGTGCTGAGATTAACCACAGAGTCCCAGGACGTGTGTTCAGAACAGCTTCCAAATGGTGCAACTTCAACTTTTGCCACCTAAACGTATTAACCTGAGTTGCAACTCTTCTACTTTGTCAATTACTTCTGTCTTTAACTACAAGCTGTGTTGCAAAAAGTTAAGTAGATATAAAGTAGTTATCAAAATTTACATGCTTGTCTACAGTTGTGTTCAGGTTGAGCATGAAAATTGTGGAATTAAATCTTTGTTCTCATTCTTTCTGGCAAATAATATTATGATAACTATTTTTATTCTACCTGGACAGCTCATATGTACAGCACTTTCTTTTCACTGCATGGAAACTCCAAAGATAAGTTAAATGCTATTTCACTTGCTTTCGTGAAAGACCAAGTATATGTGAAAAGATTACAAAATGTCCTGCGGTGTACTATGTTACATATCCTGTTTGAAGAAGTGAAATAGCATGCAAAGAAAGACTTAGCAGAGTTTCCTTAAGTTATTCTATCATTATTTGAAATATAAAATACATTTTTTAGTGTCAGTGAAGATTTACTGAAGGGGTACTTGGAAACAGATTGCAGTAAGTAGCATGCATATACTACTTAAGCCAGTAGCATTTCTAAGAAACAGATCAGTCAGTCAATAAAAGTCAGTCTTTTTTTTGTGATGTAAAGAAATCTCTTCTTTTTGTGAGAGATGAACTATATCCTACAAAGATCCATGTCAGTGAGTTTCTAAAAATTCAGGATTATTGCATTAAGACACAGACATCTTAGTCATCGAGTCTACAAAATTCCAGAAAAGCATTAGCTACATCAGGAGAACAGAATGCAGTGTTTCACTTGATACACGTTAAGTGTAGGTTGTTTCTATTTATAATCTCTATTATTACTATGTATGGGAATTCTAGCCATGGACCACAATACCATAGCATTAAATTTTTTAAAGAGAAAGGAAACAATGGATCCTTGACCAGGAGAAGAGATAATAACACATGACCACCTGAACCATATTTTTAACACTCACCACATATTTTAAGAATCCCAACACTAGCTTTTAGTTGACTTGAACTGAATGCCATTACAGCGGTCCACTCACCTTTGGGGATGCACAACAGCACATACTTAACTCATACTGTCACTGTCAATGTTGCAACAGGACACAGTCAAAAGGACTTGATTAATATTCCAGCTCTATCTCCCCTGTGGTTGGAAGGGAAACTTGGGGCCCTGGAGAAGGTTTCTCTTCCTTGGACAAATAATTTACAGTGTGAAAACTTCACAGGGTACAACAAGGATAATATACACACATAAGCAAACAAGACAGGACTTGATGTCTCCAATTCTAGTCAAATGTACTCTTCAGATGAGCCCTCTTTTAATTGATCAGGGAAGATAAAATGCACTGTGTTATAACTAGAACAATAACCAGTGTCTTTTGGAGCGTTTTTTCAACTCCTTAAAATGTCAATTCTACTGGAAACACTTTCACACAAATAAGATCTATTCAGATTAAATATATTCAATATCTAATAGACAGAAGAGAGACTTAAGAACTTATGAACCTGATAACCTCAGTCAAAACTTGACCATTATGTTAGTGCCCACTGCAGACTAACAGTTTCATACTGTACAGGATAGGCAGTATGGCCCATCAGAGCACATGAAATTCAGGGTCCTATTTAATGGGAAGACAATATATATGATTTAGCTTTTTAATATCCATTGAATTATCTGAGTGCACTCTAGGAACAAGTTTTCCTTCTCTCCTCTGCCCACCTTTTCCCTTTCACCATGTTTAAGATGTCTGTCTAGAAGCATGTCTATCTAGCATTACAATTTTAACAGTAACAGACACCAGTGAAGGGTGGTATGAATGGCACGTAATAGGTGAATACCTAAGCCTGGGCCTTTAATTATATTGAGGGAAAAAAATAATTTTCTTCTGCTGAATGTAAATCAGAGGGAGATTCTTTTATTCCTAGTGCTTGTGTTCTGAAATATAATGATTTCATTATTTCCAGTTGCCCTTTTGCTTTGTTTTCTTTAACACCAAGCTGAGAAGGACTGAGGATCACACTGCTTGCTTCTAGAGTATGCATACTACAATAAAGGCAGGTAAGAAGCTTTCTTGACAGAAAATCTTTATTCCTTTTCTATTAAGTGCTCCTTATCACTTCACCATCTAGTGTGTTGAGCTCTCTCTCTCAAGGTCCCTTTCTAACATAAATTAGATCACAGTAAGCTACTGACATGGAAAACTGCAAACTCTGTCCAAAGACAAGGCACAACCTCCCAGTGCCCTAATTCTTCTACTCATTAAATAGGAATAAAGATATTTCTTTATGTCAAGACTTTGGCAAGGGCGGTACAGTAGTGTCTTTTTTCAAAACACAGTTTGGAAAATGCCACCTGACGATAACAGTGGGCAGAAAGGGGAAGAAAAGAACAGAAGAAAGAGGAAGAGAAAATGACCTGCAGGAATATTTAAGGAAACAATAACCAAAAATAACTGGCCAATTATATAGTAATGATGAAATGAATGGAGGTAGAATTTATGTTCCTTTTTTTTTTCCACCCAACTCACAGGCAATTTTATTCCCATTTTATCAGTATTGTATTGACACAACAAAAAATACCAAAGTGGCAGGCAAAAGAACTTTTTCAAAATCTTAAAGGGCAAGGAAGTAGACAAAAAGGCATTTTTTTTTCCCTTTTGCATCATGTAAAATGAGAGAAAGCAGAGACATAGAGTAAACCAAATAGAAATAAAGCATACAAATGCTTTCTGCACTCACTTTAGAACACTGTGGTTAAATTTTTCTTGTTTTACTTGTCAGACTCCTTTTTCTCTAAAACCAACCTATTGTAAATATAGTGTTTAGATGAAGGCTTTAACTATACTAAATATCTTCTGTTGCTATAGCTATTTCATATGTCCCTCTTGGCAGTGTTTTCACAGATGCAGCGCATGCTGACAAAGAAGGTATTGGCAGAAATAACACAAATAACATATCTGTGTTTTCGCTCAGAGCTTTGCTGACACAGCAATTGCAATTGATAAAGCACACAAGTTTTTCATACCCTGAGCTGAAATAGCTACAAAGCGAAATGAAGGCCACAGCCTTCAAAATGTATTTTTTCCCTCCATTTTTGCTCCTTTAAGTCCCCTGAAATTGCTTCCATAAATGGGCAAGAGCTAAATTAATAAAGCTTCTACTGCTCCCTTGTACTTACTGGGTTTGTAATAAATTAAAGTCACTCACTACACCTCCGCAGTACCTTTAACCTAAAACTCTCTGAACTGTGAGGAAAAAAAGCGTGGTTGAGTGAATCAGAAGCATCTCTCATAATTTTTACTGTGAAATAATACCTAAACACAACATATAAAAAGCTAAGCTGGGCAAAACCTGGCAAAAAAACCCAATCTCTTCCCTAGGCATTAACTGTGGATAAAATATCCAGTGTATGTATTATTTTCTCCACATTCAGAAGGAAGGAATGGTAGGCAACCCTTAAAATATTTTCAAAATTACTGGTAGCTTCAGTTAAGACTGAGTATTTTGCTTCCCATCGGTCTGTCCAACACGCCTTTCAGTACCTGCAATTCAGTTACTAAAAGGTTACCTGATTCTTGTGTTTGTACTCCCCTGTTAAAACCTCAGTGTTTTTTTCTGAAGTGTTCCAAATAACCAGTGAACTCAGACTCTTTATTTTTATTGCATAAAACCATACCTGAAAATAATCTTCCAGATTATGTATTTCTGGCAGCAGCAATAGTTAATTACAAAGCAAGTGTCTTCTGACTATGGGACAAGTGAGTCTGCAGGTAATAAATGGCTTATTTTGCTTAGACTAACATGACACCACCCCCACCACCAAAAAATAATTTTAAAATAGGCCTGACAAAAAAACTATGCATGAAACTCCAAAGACAAACAACTTGGATGTACTAAAATAAAACTAAACTAAACTAAAATATGGGGTTTTACTTACTGCACTATAAAAATGCATGGGCATTGACCAGTCTAGAGTGGAGCTATTCAGAATAAAGCCTTCACAAAACATGCCTGATGTGGATGTCAAGTACTTTGAACCAAGTGTTCCACTCACATATCCTTTTCTACATGTTTGTATAACTTACTAATATTGACACAGCCCAAGACACCAGCTTAACCCCAGCTATTGTGAAAGCAAGTTTTCAACGTTAAACCAAAGATTTTGATCGCACCTGGTTTATGCATTTATGCAAGCACCTTAATTTATTAATACATAAAATAAAACACTGTAGTGTACTTACCAGTTTTGGGGTTTATTGAGAAGAATCCCTGTGGATTTCCACTTGTAATCTTGTAGGTTAATTTTTCGCTTGAGCTCGAATCTGGATCAAATGCCTCAATCTGAATGACAGACACATCTTTAGGTGAGTTTTCCATGACCTCTGGGTAATAAACTGGTTCTGTGGTCTGAGGAGCATTATCATTAACATCCCCAACTTCTATGTAGATTTCAATGAAAGATGATAAAGGCACAACCCCTTGGTCTGTTGCATAAACAGTAAGCCAGTAATGCGAAGTAGTCTCACGATCCAGGTGATCTGCAGTCTCAATAATACCTATTTAATACACAGAAAGATAAATGGAAAATGCTCAATAAGTATGCAGAAATGTGTAAAAATATAATAAGCAACAAGTTTAAATAAATTAATAAATCAAAATGAATACAAGTTCAAAGTATCAAACATTGATTCTACAATGTGTGCTAATATACACACACATATATTAATGATAATCTGAAGCCACAAAAAATAAAATTTCTGTAACGGTTTTCAGCACTTATGCATCACATATTAAAACAATACATTACTTGATTTCTTTCCAACATCTTTTGATTTTTTGATTTTTGATTTGATCTTTTGATTTTTTGAAATACATCAGACCAGTTAGCACTATTCATAAAATTGGTTTTGCTTAAAAGATTAAATCAAATATGTAATTCACAGTCTTTTGGGACTTGAATGACCCTCTTTACTCATTACAGTAAATTTTATACCATATTAAACCATCTGGTTTAGATACCAAACTCTTGACCTATTTACTATTATTCGTACTAATGAGCAACTACTTCAATGTGAAACATTTTTATCTCTGTGCCCAAATGAGTTATTTGACTGAACTTTCTTAAATGTGCTGATTTAATGTTCACACAGACATGTCACAGAAAGAAAACAAAAGTTATACCAAAGCTAACCTTTGCCACATTAGGACTAACCAGTGGTTGCCTACACTCTAGAAATGGAAGGCAGCAAAAATAGGGACAGAAATCTGCTCAATCTTACAAACATAAAATGAATTACCAAATAAGGAACTACTATACAATTCAGAAATTGTCTGCTAAGCCTACAGGAGATTGTCTAAGCCAGAACTGACTAAAGAACTTACGCAGCACGAAGAAATACAACTTTATTTTTATAAGCAGCTTACTCTACAGGTACAGCCACATTATGCATGTGTCAAAAGGGTATGTGGTATGGTGTAACTCATAAGATGGGGAATGAATATTAAATAGTCATGGAGCCATGGCAGAATAAAACTTCACACTTTCCTTTTCCTGATCCAATCACTCCTACAGGGTGTCTGATTTGAGATATTTTCTTAACAGAACTTAAAATCAACCTGATACATGTCAGGATGAAGAACAGAGTAAGCCCTTGCAAGCATTTCAGTGGAAATTTTCAAGGGCTTTGTCATGGCTCTTGCTATTTGTTATACACTCACACACCAGGACTAATCGGGACTGGAGCCAAGATGAGCCAAACCATCACCATGACAGCCAGTTTTGGACTCTGGATAAAGCCACATAATGTGAGTATCCATGATGTGGCACTTCTACTGAGCTCACTGACTTCACACAGATACATATATGTCTATATACTTACATATACACACCAGCAGTAAAGCAGGACCTCAATAAAACTATGCCACTGTTTTCACAGGAGTTCTTTGGGAAAGGAATTAACTCCAAGTATGGTGTCCTTCACACACTACAGACACTTTATACTGACTGAGCAAAATATTAAGGAATTACTTATTTATTCATTACTTTCTTTGCCTTGTGAGAAGCTGCGTAAAGGTCTGACCATGACAGGTTAAAATTTAGGGATGTCAATAAGATCGCTTCAGAAGGGCTGGAGGGGATTGAAACTGATGCTTAGACCTGCAAACTCCCATATATAGCATTTCAAGCAACACAACATTTCAGAACTACCACCAGATGTCAGTGTGGAAATTGGTTTAATATAGTGTCAAAGGCTACAGAACTGGGATAAAAAGGAGGGGCACTGCAATTTCAAAATATACATACATTTCATAGAGTCTATAAAAGTTTTCCTGAAAGTAAATTACTGGCTTTATAATTTCCTTTTTTATTTTTTTGCAGAACAATATCATCAACAAATAAGTTCGGGTGTTAATAAATACTGACATTTCCAGTCTCTCTGCCTCAGTATTTATATTTTGTTTGATGACAGTTTTACTATTACAACAAAAAGGTAATACTATCCAGCAGTCACTGGATTTGTGCACTGAATAGTTTCTGCATAAATTTGCTCTTAATAATGGACATAGCCTTGAGCACTCAGTTACCCAGATTCTGCTTTGTAACTCTTGGCACGCTTTTTGCATGACTCTACCTCAGCCAGGAGACTCGCTTGAGAGTAATCAAATTTGTTACTTACTTTTAAATCTAGATGCTGGATGTAGCACACAAGCACCTAATCTTAAGTCTGATTAGACTTCATGTATGCCTTGGAAAGTTCTGTAAACCCTTCATGTCCTACCAAAGAGAAGACTGGATTGTATTAATTCCCTTCTAGCAAAGGTTCCAGCAATGCTGCTTTATTGCTTGTGATTCGTGCTGAAAAGAGCAACTGTTTTCATTTCACATGTCCCATTTTCTAAACAGTAGCTGCATCAGAAGTGGAAGATTAATTTTAACATAGCCTTGACTGATTCTAAAGGAAGATGAAGAGACTCTTGTGGAAATGAAGCTCACTTCCTGCAATCTGCTCACCTAACATTTACAAATTCTACCTCCCTAGTTATCAAAGCCCTCCTCAAGTAAAAGGATGACTGAACCTATTTTGATTTTGTGGTGTATTAGTTCTCAAATGTCCATTCCCGTAAGTCACATCCACCACATGGGAAGAAGAGGAAAAAAAAGTACCACACCCAAAAAATAATATCTCAAAAAGAAGTATGTGGAAACACTTGCAGCGTGATACAGTGCACATGGACAACTTTGTCTTTTGGTTAATTTTTAATTTCAAACCAGATCTGCATATATATTGTTACTTCTGTATATTTTACATAGACTTTGCAGAATGTTCAATAAAAGACTTAGAATCTGTCTGATGATCAGACCACTGGATGCATCACAGAACACAGGTTCCCCAACAGGATAGCTCTGGCTTTCAGAATGTCCTGATTTCCTACAGGGGCACTCACACCCTAAGAACGCATTAGTCAAAGTAACAGGGAATTTCATTGTTTTTCCATTTTCACATGTTTCTCACTCAACTGATCCTGAATTTTGGGGTGAACATTTTTTCTCTATGTGGCCTTTATAATTCCATGAAATAGAAAGCATCCAGGAAAACAATTTTATTATCAGTCACCTATGCAAAACCATCTACCTAACTGTTTAACACTAATCAACAGGTTAATTCCTGAATGATTCTTTTTTTAAAGGCACAAAAGGACACAGTTGAAAATAGATGCAATAGACAGGTATGAGTACGCAAGTTGGGAAACTTGTGTTTGTGGATGTCCTACCCCTGGAAGTGTTCAAGGCCAGCTTGGAGGGGTTTTGAAACAACCTGGTCTAGTGAAAGATGTCTCTGCCCATGGGCACAGAGTTGGAACTAGATGAACTTTAAGGTTCTTTCCAGCTCAAACTATTCTACAATTCCATGATTACTAGAGACAGGCATCACAGGTAAGTGGATTACTTTGACAATATCAAAAATGAAGACTCAAAATAACATTCCTCCATCATAAAAGCTATGAAAAAGGAAACAGGAAGATATGGAACAAAAATTTCCCTTCAGTCTTCACATATTGAGAGCTATGGAGGAGAGGCCACCACACCTTCATTGCTCAAAGCTGCAGGCAACAGCAAGGGAAGGGATGACTGGTCTATTAACATGACTCAGCTTTCTTCCTGATATTTGAACCCAGCAATAAAATGGAACCGATATACTAATCCAGCACACATCTAGGGGTGGGGGCAGGCTCAGACAATCAAAACTTGAATTTCTTCTGGTTCTACATCAGCTTTTATGTCACAAAATACAATCAAAACTAAACACACATAACTATATGAAGTACTTCAGTTTTTTCTCTGCCCCCTCAACAATCTGATCTTACAGCAGTAATTACAAAACACCATCCTATTGTCATTACTCTAGTTGAAATTGCTCCTGCTTCTGAAAGTTTAACAATAAATCTTTCCTGATTTTGCCAATGAGAACACTAATAGCTTCATTTTTAATTTCTGTTGAACAATAATGAATAAAATTGCATGAAAACTGAAAGAACAAAAGTTCAAAAAATTGACTGATTGTTTTTTTAAACAACAATAACAATCATTCTCCTACCAAATCACAGGTCTAGAACCAGTCCTTTAAGTACCATAAGACTGTATGCTGCCTGAAAGCCAGCACTCAGCACTTGTGGAGTTTATAAATTCACTGGTTTCTACTTCCAGTGCTTCTCAAGGTAACAGAGAAAAAAAATGATTGGAACGCCTATATCATATAAAAATAATAAAAAAATCGAATAAGAGTTAATTTGTTTTAATCTTGCAAACATCTAGATCCATTAAGCATAGTAAGATATTGATCATATCATCAGTTTCAACAGCATGTTTTGGCTCCTAGAAAGAATTTTTCCTTTTTTCTTCAAGTGGTGCAAGGCACATTTAAGGAATACACCTTAAGTGCCTCTACTGTATCTTCAATGCTGTAAAAGATCCATCTCTGCTCTAACTCTTCTCTCATTCACAGAATATCTTTAATCAGCACATTTCCCATCCATCCTCTATGTTAAGGCAGTGGGCTAATTTTGACTTTTACAAACCATTTGCTTTTTATGTAGAAAGACAAGTTGAGAAATCTACTAATGAATCTTTCACATGTATGGTAATCCCAAAGACTTGCAAACATTGTTATTCAAAACATAAGGTGAAGTAAGGATTTAAAAAGCATTTTTCACTTGACTGGCTGTGCAATCTTGAAGCTTTTCAGGTGGTCAGGATAAAAAGAAATTTAAATTCAGTCACTAACCACCAGAGGAGAGCACAAAAGAGCTCTGATGAAGTGTTTCTCAGGCATCTGCAAGGGGACATCAGAACTGATTTTACAATATTCATATGTCTGAAATTTTAGACTAGATATTGTTCCCACCTGATGCAATAGGACTTTTCTGTCAGTTTCATTAAAGGAAGGCAAAAGTCCTAAGTGACTACTGTAGAAGATAATTTGGAAAGAATTTAATGTGGAGGAACAGGATGGTATATGAATACAGCAACTGAGGAAAAAGTCGAAACAGTAACCCCACTGTCAACAAGAACCAACACTTCCCTCAGTTTAAATCCCACAACACAAATCACTACAACCAAAGTCACTCTTCAAAACAAAAATAAGCATAAAATACACCTCAAATCTGACACTCTTACATATGCCAATTTTATCTAATTAACAAATGCTCAAACTGTAATACTCCCCATTCCCAGGGATGATCCTCCTTAAGTGTGCTTATCCATAAGAACTCTAATTAACAATATTAATGATTCCATAATGGAAATCGAAACCTGCAATCATTTCCCAGCAAAGCATGAAATGCAGTTTAGCGGAATTTGCCCCGGGAATGACATTTGAAACAAACTAAGAAATCCCTGGCCTGGAACATGATGCCTGAAATCTGATTACAAACTCAATTAATCTAACTTCTAATAAGCTGAGTAAATCAAAAAGCTTCTTCAGCTGCTTTAAAAGCCATTCGGGGGGCTAGGAGGAAAGCAATATTTTATGAATTGCATGAACAAAAGTTTTGATCAAATATGACCTTCAACAAACAACCAATTCAAATCAAAGTTTTAAAAGCCAGTGGATTAAGCCTGTTATAAACACGGAGACACGCTGTCCTCAATGGCACTAGACTGCCAGCACACCAACCCAGACTGAAACTGTCCTGAATTCTAAACAAACAGCAAGTCACTGCAGGGTAAGCTATCACTAAGGCCTGCACACTCTTTTAAACTAGAGATAAAATTGCTCAGCACATACTGCAGTCCTCTGAATCTCTGCTACCTCAAGATAGGCAATATATATATTTTCCCAAAGTTATTATGTGAACAAGGATCCAAAGGATCCCAGCTCCCAGAAGTTTAATGGCCAGTTTTTCTGGGAAAATTTCTGCTTTACATTTTGTGAAACTTTGCTTAAGTTGCTGTTAAAACAAAGAAAGAGTTTGTTAGTGGCTTGGCTACCTTCCTAAGTAAGGTTTTATTTAATATAATGCTATCATACTTTGGCTTCTAATGTTATACAATTCAAACCAGCGTTTTCAGGTTGTTACTAAAATCTCCACAATTGCACGGCTAGAACAGGCCAGAAAAAACCAGACATTTTATAAAGCTGGTATTCTCAACTTTTGATTTTTTGCACGGCTCATTTTATTTAAAATAGCATCTATTCTAACCAATAACTTTGTTAATGACAGTTCTTCAAACATATCCAGACCAAACACAGATGAACACAAATTACTTCCTATTCATCTCTTCTTTTATGGTCTATTTTTCCTAGATTTTTTTTCTTACAGTATTACCTACCACGATGTGATTAGCATTTTCCTGTGCTGTAAAAATACAGAGGTTATAGCTGAAAAGACAAGATGAAAAAAACAAAAAACAAACAGTCCCCCACCCCTCAATGACCAGCACCCACAAGAAACCAGGAAAGAGCATCTGGCCCAGGAAAAGAAGCAGTGCTTGTCTGCTTCTCAGCAGACCCCAGAGGCCTTAAAGAGGAACACATCCACACTCTTTTACCCTCCTTTTCCCCATGAGTAATTTCCAGAGGCACAGTCAAATCAGGACAGTTGGCAAGTGCAACCCTGTGTGCTGCTGCCTGTTACACATCGGAGCTTTTTACTTGTTTTTTTTCCCTCCTCTTTACGATCCCTGTCAGAAATGCTAAGAAGAAGGAAGGTGACTTGGAAAAAAAAGTGCATTTGTTAATAGTTACGGTATCTACCCACACAAGATAAAACAGACTGCAGCAGACTAGAGTGCACTATTTACAAGTTCTACACCCATCTGTAATACTAATTGTGGCCAGTGTCATAGCTCAGATTCTTTCCACTTTTACAGCAATTAAAAAAAAGCCCTCTATCTGTGTTTCTGTTAATTTCTCAACTTCCTTCTGATAACTTCTGAAACTTCTGGTCACCACTATAATCTGACATTGGGAAATGCCTTGAAGCAGCAGTCATAACCCTACATACCATAAAATGTTTTATAATTTGAAGGTTCTGAAACATGTAACCTATTGAACTCTGAAGAAAAATTATTCTTTCCCTGAGGCCACTGTGCTACTGTAACTCAGGCCTCTATCAGGCACCACTGTGTAACAGACAACTAAAACTTAAGCCTACCATGCTTCTAAAACAGCAGCCAACATTAATGTCAACAACATTTAACAGTATTTGATCACTCAAGTGTAATAAATAACCACTTAGTAAAACCAAAACAAAGACAGCACAATATGACATAAGCCTTAATTTTACACAAACCAACTATCCTTAAGCACCGAAAATTTTACATATGTCCTGCCACGGAGATAACAAACTATTCAGTACATAAAACACCAGCTGAAAAGCCCAAAATCTCCATCCTGTTACAATCTCTTTCTAAAGAAGGGATGGAATGAGATTCCTCTTGCAAAAGTGAAATGTCAGCTCATCCACTCTATAAACACAGCAGAATCTCAAGAGAGGCACTGCACTCTAACTTCTGAAACATTAAAGACTTGTGTCAGGCAGTGTGAACTTTTTAAAAGTATATACAATCTCTTCTTTTAAGAAAAGTATTATTTTCAACAAATAAGCTGAGCTGGAAAAGTTCCTTACTTTTATTGTGTGCGCACTTTGAACAGGAAGCATTACGTGATTACGCCTCTATGGAACAAAGTGCAAAAGCCACCCAGAGCTATATGATTTGCACTTCAGCTCCACAGCAATTTAAAGCTTATCACTGACAATGCAAGCTACTCATATCAGACTTCTTGCATCTGAAGATTCACACAGACTAAACTGAACTACTTCAGAATATAAATAATCCTTTCTTGCAGCCCTGAAGGAGAGCAAAAAGTTTTAGCAAATACTGCCTGCCTTTGAATCACACATGAGCAAGAGACGTTCACTGCTTTTCGCTCACCTCTTCTCCAGAAGCATTAATTAGGCAAAGACAGAAAGACTGTAACCTGGCAACAAACCATCGATACCTCAAAGTGAGGTGACTTGTCTGCAAACACGTCTGAGGAATATCAATGTGCAAAACTAATGATTCAGTCTAGTTTGAAATAGTTTACTTTTCCCTTTTCAACCACTCAGAAATTCTTCTGGTTTGCCTAAGCTGAAATGCAAATTAACACATTCTGATTTATTTTTTAAATAATTTGGTGCTTTACCTTTTACATGAATCTTGGTTAATTGCATTTTAATGTTGGGGGGAAAAAAACCCCACCAAAACAAACCAAGTAACCAAAGAGTTTCTCATGTAACCCAAGATAATATTGTCTAACATACAATATAAACAATATAATCAATATAAACATTTGTTCTGAAAGTTAACACTTGTCACATATGTTTTACAGATTTTATACATTTGTTTCTCTAACTATTCAGTAAGTCACTATACAATGGTTTTAATTCCCTTTTATATACATATAACATTTCTTCTTTATCATAAGTAATTTTTTTCTTTCTTTTAAGAAAGGCAATGAAAAAACCTAAACTTTACCATTTCAGCTTCACAGAATGCACTGAAAAATTTCTCTCAGGAAAAGCTACAAAAAATACTTAAAATAAGCTGAAAGTATCATATTGGAACTACAAGTCTTTTGTCAGCATGTGTAAGGGCAGATTCCAGAAAATGTAATCAAATTTTCTTCATAACTCTTTGACACAGAAAGCTATACACATTTCATGTTGTGTCTTGTGTACTACCAGCTGAAGAAATCATGCTTAGCTAGAACCGTTAAATGGAAAGCAACTGCTGTTCCTGTTTCAAGGACAAATTGCTCATTTTCTAACAAATCAAGGCCTGGAAAAGTTTCAAATAAAATCGCTATCAGTAAGTTGATGGAACTGCAGCAGTAGCAAGACCTTAAACATGTAGAGTCCACCACTGCTTTCTTTCTTTTCAAGGACCAGTTATTGCCAGTTCTGGCAGATGGAAGGGGAAGAGTATCACTGCAAGGCTTAAAGAACCCATCCTTAAACAGAGCAGAGGAACCACCACCAGCAGAGCAGATTTAAAATTAAAACAAAACAAAACAAAACAAAACAAAACAAACCCAAAACAAAACAACAACAACAACAACAAAAACCCCAGAAATAAATGGAACAAAGAAAAACCTCAATTATAATAAAATGATGTTTTATATCTCAAATTCAACTTCACTGAACTGACTAGATGTAGCAAAATATATATCCAAATCCAGTTTTGTAACAGTATCTTAAGTAAATGTGATATTAGTACAAGCTCTCAAACCCCCAGGTTTCATTAAAAAACTACTGTATTTGGAATTAAAGAATTTCTATGACACTAATGGAATAACAACAAGGGCAGTCAGTGAAACAATCAGACACTATCAGTGTCCAGTGAAACCTGTCTCACTTTTCCAAGCCCATAGCTTTCCAAGCTTCAATTATCAAGGCTGTCCTTTTAAAGTATTTTCTGGGGATGAAAACTTGGCATCCAAAGAGCCTCAGCATGTGGTCAAATCCAAACCTTGACTTAAAACTTAAAACACAGAACAGTTTATGCATCACTTCTGTGCTATGAATGAACAGAAATAACTTCAATAGTGTTCAACTGGAGGGAGAGGAAGGGTCACTACTGTCCTCTGCTATGTACAGCTTATAAACCAGGTAGGTGGACAGATTTGAAGAAATACAGAATGTTCAACAGTTAAGAGCAGCTGTCCCTTAAATAAGCATCAAGTACAAAGACCTAGAAGTAAAAATGTGCATAGTTAAAGCTCTACACCAAAATCAGACTATATTTTAAAACATTGCTTAAAACAGATTTATCACATAGCACTTAAATGGGTAAAGTCGAATAAAAAATGGGGCAAAAAGAGAATTATAAATAATTAGAAGCAGTAACATTTTAACTTCTAGTTCCTACCACTTTACTTGCTGCACATTTCTACAAAAAACAAGACAAATAAAGAGAAAACACAGTGTTCAGACCATTTATAAAAGAAAAACAGTTTTCATGTATCTTCCTAAAATTCTCCACATAAAATACTATGCCCAGAAATTATGACTTGGTACTAGGTAGTCTGGGCTACAAGCAATAAATCTCCTAAGGTCCACAAAGATTGTGAACTTCCTTTCAGGAAGTTGGGGGGTTGGCGAGGGGGAATTTTCGCAATTAGAAGATCTGCGATGGCGCTGCCTTAGAATTCAACTGATTACTTCCAGTTCAAAAAACCTTTTGGGACAATGGCAGACAGCTCCCATTGTCAGCCTCATTTATGGTTATTTTAATAGTTCCAGCTTATTCGTGTCAGCTAGGCAGCTTGTACATCAAGCTTTCGGACAGGCAATATAATTGCTATACAGAGGAAAAGTACCATGTTGCTAAAACTCAATATGGAGGGACACAAAAACCCCCTGATGAGTCCACATTAGGGAAATGTAATGTTAACTCCTATGTCAATAGCAAAAATTATTGTAATACAACCACACGGGATCTATGTTTTCTTAAAGAGAGAGCAAGCAAAGCAAGCTTTGCTGTTAACATGAGCAGTCATTCATGATTTGAGAGAAAGCTTGCTGAAAAAAACATGACTGCACTACAACACCAACGTTACAGCAGGTTTATAAAATACTAGAGAAAGCAGAACAAACTGCCAGCAGGTTCTAGGCCAAGCACGTGGGATTTTGGTACCCACAAAAGCAACTTCTCTTACTGAGTTGCACGAGCAAGGTTTGTAGGATCTGAGGCAAGTCATTGCTCTGGCCACCCATCCCTTATTCAGGACAGTTTTTTGTCTTCAGATAAAGACACAACCAGTTTCTATGTCCCAAGAAGCTCAGTTACACAGTATTATAAGATTAGAACAAGAAACTACATTTAAGCAAAACACTCTGGGATAATATTGTTGAGCTATTTTAAGCTAAGTTACCTTCATGACTGAGAAAATTTCTACTAAAATGTAGGTAATTCACAAACAAGCAAAGGCTTTTTTTTGCTTGTCTGTGAATTACCTACA
Organism: Leptocoma aspasia; assembly: GCA_013399835.1. Lineage (NCBI taxonomy): Eukaryota > Metazoa > Chordata > Aves > Passeriformes > Nectariniidae > Leptocoma > Leptocoma aspasia. The sequence goes on from VXAX01005151.1 coordinate 469,393, forward strand.
TTTTAGTAGAAATTTTCTGGTTTACTTATGAACATCAAAGACAAAGAAGGAAATTAATCAAATTTTTATAAAGAATTTGTACTTGCCTCTGCATGAGAAATGCAAAGGATGAATTTCTATATTCTTTGTTAAAGTTTATAAGAATTTCTTAAATACACAAATGAAGAAATACATGCTCTTTAGAACTCTGCCTTCACCAGTGACTACAAAATCCCTCTTAATTTCTCTATCAGTCTTCTTACTACTAAGGAATTGTTGACAATGATTGTGGTAAGTCTAATAATTTAGCTGGGAAATGGGGAGCCTCTGAAGGGGAAATTCCTCTGCAAATGGCCCCAGGAATTTCAAAACTAACTGGAGTTGACAGATTAACCTAGGTCCCCCTTAGGCAGAAGAAGAGTCTACAAGGAAAATAATGAGACGCATGGGAAGCCAATTATGCACAAGAGCAACACATTTAATTGTTCAGAAACTGGTTTGCTGATCCAGACGACTCTAGCTGTTTAGACCTCTGCAAACTATTAAAACCTGGACAGTTCTGCAACAAGTACACTTTGAAACTATTAAACTGTACAGATTACAGGTTTTGTCTGTAAATCCCAAGGTTTAATGACCATCTTAAATAAGGAAAATTGTTCCATGTATCCCAAGAATACCTTTCCTGCACACACTGCATTTCTCTCAGATTCCTTTTTTGGTGGCAATTTGAAACTGCAGCTTACCTCTTATTACTTCTGCAAAACACTGGAGGCCCAGCAAGTCCAACAGAGCAGTCCTATCCCTCAGAAAGAATCAATTACAGCTGTGTTCCACAGCAACTCTGGCTCATGACTAACCCACAACAAAAAATTGTTGTTTAGCACATGTGTGTGTTATTTATGTATGGCTGTGGTTTGGACTACTGCAATTTTGCTTCAAGCTTTCAGTCTCCAAAATATTTTCAGTTGCAGAAACTGCTAGTTAGCAATGACAGTTTCCAGACCAGCTCTGAGCAAGAAAAGATACGGATATCTATCAAAAGGCAGGCAGCATGTTGAGGAATACTGGAAATCGGGCTATTAACTGCTGTTCATGTTACTGCACCAGGTAGCTGTATACACAATAGCACTTAATTACTGCCAACAGAAATGCTGCTCCCAAGCAGATTTCTGTGTACAAAGAAGATCTGATATACCTCTGGGCATGCTAATGCTAGGAGAACAAAGCAAATTGACAAAGTCATGAAATGAAAGCATCTGGGATCCAGTGACATCAAAAGACATTTTCATCCATGTTCTGACAAAGTCAGATTTATTAACTTACAAAGTATCCATTTATTTATTCAGACTTTATTTCTGCTCCTGTTTCCAGAGGGTATTCTACATTGATCAGTACCTGTTAAACTAATTCTTTTATTAGCTTTATTTGCCTTTGCATATGAATCAAATTAAACACAAGGCCATACAGAGAAACATTTCTGAACTTGTCTGGTTTTGAATAAAAAATTAAAGCTAGGGGAATCATGAAGGCAAAGAGTTTTGATACCATAAGATTATGTTTATTCTCTTTGGTTAGGATTACTGTATCAAGTAAATGAGAAATCCTCCATTTGTAAGCAAATTCTTAGAGCACACTGAAGAACCAACACCTAACATCTAAAAAGAAGACTTGTAACTCAAAAACTAGAGATTACTTACCAGATGTCAAGTGTACTTATTTGTGGGGGCCCTGGATGCTTGTTGGGAAATGGTTTCAGCCTTTCTCACAGAAACAATGGATAACTGCACACACAGTTTTAATCAACGCTCTCCAGAATAAAAAATTACTAACTAGTGGAAGTTAAGTAGTGGAAATGAATGCAAGTTGCAGTTAAAAATATAAAAATCTATACATTTAATTCACTTTATTGCTTACTAGCTGAACCTGCAAACATTTGGATGAACAGAGACCACAGAGTCTCTCTGACAGAATTTCCACTGAAAAAGCTCTTATTCTCCACAGAAATATTTCTGATGAAGATAACTGCACCCTTTATAACACTACCAGAGAAAATGAGTGTGATAAATAATGTTTCATAAAACAATAATTTGTCATAAAGCCATAACAGAAGTAGATCAGCTCTGGCAACACTAGAACACTGTAAATAAAAGAACAATGTATTGTAGGTAAGTAGTAGACCATTTAGGCAAAATATGCATTTTGCTTCTATCCACTGACAATTTTCTTCCTTGTTTAAGAAATTCACAGACTACACAGCAACTAGATGGAGTTGCACCAGGAGACCTTCTCAAATCTCTGTATCTGTGCATAGCTGCTGTCAAAAAGACACTCTCAAATGTTGGCCATTCTTGTGTTTGACTAGACTGAATGACTCAGTTTCCAAAGTATTTTTTTATCATCCCTGGAATTACAGACATAGAATGGCATGTATTTCTTATTCCATTTCCTCCCATCATCACATGCTAGATCAATATTGACTCAAACATTTACTCCAATAATCAGCAGTAATCTTGCTGTCATTCTAATCATCATTTCCTTAACTTATTAAACAATGCACATTAAAACTGATGTGTCATCTGAGTCAATGACAACTTGACAATTCATCTTCTACTAACAATTTTTGAACCTTCTCACACTTTCCTCCTCTACCTTAACTGTAAAAATTCAAGTCAGTACAAAATTTCACCATTCAGTATGAACATTCTGAAGCAAGCAAAAAGCTAATTGAAAAGCCCAAGTTCTATGATAGCTTTTGTTTTTAAATTCACAAGCACAGTTCCTGATCTGTTGGTTTCTGTACTTAACAGACAAGCCCCCATTCAGAAATCTGATTAGGAATGGTGTAAAAGAGTTTGGACTATGAACTGCTTAGATTTTATCTCTTTTTTTTTGAGCCATGTTTTGCCTATATCCATACACAAGTAATACACTTATTAACAGATGGCCATCTCTTCTTACGTATTTTTTTACTTTAAAACTACTGTCTGGACAAACACAGGCAACCCAAAATATTACTGTACTAACTAATAGGACAGGTAGAAGCACACAGATATAACCAAACATCAAAGAAAGGCACAGGTAATTTTCCCATTTCTGATTAATCTGCTGAAATTGATCCTGTAATATTTAAATTACCTTCAAAGTGAACTATCACACCAGATTTCTTACGTGAAGAAATAATCACCTTTCCTTCCCCCCTCCCACAGTAAGTAACATTCCTTGCACAGGCAGCTGCACATTTGTTAATCATTAACTGGTTTTGAAATAATGATGGAGAGAAGCTGTTAGCTATTTCTCACAATGGTACACCAACAAAATCTTTTTAAAACAAAAGTGAGTACTATAAAATTATTTACAGTAAGAAAAAGATGCTGTATTATCATAGCTCATTCAATATCTTGCTGATAATATTAGTTGTTGTAAGCAAGACTTTCCGTGTTCAAACCTAAGTAATTAACTCAAATTTCATAAATAAAAAATACCACTTTTAGCCAAAACAGAAAGAGGTATCTTCTAAGAAGATTAACTATGCTGCTAATATCTCGAATAATAAAATAATACATATGGCCAGAATTGCAACACCAAATATAATAGAGGCATAACCAATGCACACATTCCAATCTTATCTAGAATCACTTTGATTCACTCTACCTTGCTTTCATTACAGGAAGGGCACAGCAAGGGCATTCCTCTCAGATCAAACAGAAAATTCCACAGACAGAAGTTTCCACATGTCTGATTCGTTGCAGATTAAACCCTTATCATTAGACAGCAATCTCTAATTTTTATAGAGACAGGATATATCCTGTCATGGCAAATCTACAGGCAAGGGAGGAGGAGGAGGATTAAAAAAAAATAAATATAAACCCCCTTGTAGAATGGAGATGTATTCACTGTGAAAGAGCTATACATGTCACTCTCACAGGTTTGGAGAAATGGAGAGGACAACATACCAACATTAAAGATCACATTCATAATTCCATAATCCATAATTCCATCATAAACTTCTTTGCACTGAAAGTCTTTCAAGCTGAACTACCAAACTCCCTCTGTCTCATAAATACAACCAGGACTACAGGCAACACATACAGGAAGTCCACATTCATTTTTAGCATATTATTCATTCATTCTATTCACTTTCAGCATATGATGTTACCAGTATCTTCATTTTTTTACCCACATGACTGGATCAATCCTGTAATGCTCATGTACATTACCAGTAACACTAAAATCAGAAGACTATTCTGATGCTTCTTGCATTTTGAAATTTGTAATATAATAACCTTTTAACCCTTAAATCCTACACAAAACATGAACAAGCACTCTATGAGATCAGCAACTTCAAAACCAAAACTCAGTAATTTTCACTTTCAGGCATATAGAGGTGGTATCAGGCTTTTTGCACCAGCAAAATAAAAGACTGTCTTTATTATAAACACCCAAAATTATTGATTTAAGATACATGCAGATTTTGGAAATTATTCATGTCAGAGAGGATTATTCTAGGTAGAAGATTAGTCCACAAAGCAATGCAATTACTGTATTTTCTATGTGTAACTTTCCCAACATACAGGCAGATACTCAGTTCTGTTATCAGCAATACCACACTGACAAGTCTGCAAAGACAGAACTCTGAGCCAAATGAACTCTTAATGACCACCACTACTAGTAGGTCAAGTTAATTTATATCCACTAACTCAGCAGTTCGCTCTTTAACCCTAATGCCAATCCAAACTATGCAACTACTTATAATAATCATGAACATATTGATTATCCTTATTCACTTAAAAAGAAGCAGCAATTAGAATCATGGACAGAACACAAGGAGCTTGGGGAAACCTCATCTCTGAACACGGAAATTATTTGTTGCACTCCTGTTGCTAGATTCTTTGGACACTTCTGTTTTTCCAAAAATCCCTCTCTGATGGCACTGGAATGCTAGAGATTTTCTTTTCTTGAGCCACGTGGAAAGTGATGAATTGAAAATTCATTTTTGGTCACATTCAGATGTCCAGTGTAATAAAGTCAAAGACGCAGTAAGAACGATATACAGATTAAAAAATGGACCTGCAAAACCTCATTTCAGCAAGCCCAAAGTATTTTTAAATCCAAGTTCTAAAGCTGCAACTACAGCATGTAATAAGTTCTGGAAGCTTGCCAAATGCTCATGTAGGTTTGTCCTTTGTTAAATATGTCCAAATGCTGTATGATTAAAGTCTAAAACCTTCAAAGAAAAGAATAAACATTATGCAATCATTTCAAGCTCCCCTCCTTTGACCTTAATATGTACTTCAAAAGATCAGCAGATGCTTGGTAGGAAATAAATCCCCAATTCAACAGATGTCCCAACAGTGATATAGCAAGATGCACCTTCCATAGCTTTTGGCAACCCTTCCCTTTTATTATTCCTCTGCTCACAAGTACCTTTCAAGTCAAAGAGAGACCCAAGCAAGTTAATAGGCCCTTAATATCCATTCTGCTGCCTGAACTGATTGCTGTTTATAAGGTAATCTTTGGGACCACATGTGGCTCGGCCCCAGTTCATCTCCTACAGAGACAGCCCCCAGGCAGCTCTGTTTTCATCAAACCAAGCTGTAACCCAATCAACACCTTTCACAACAGAACAATCCCTTACTTTCAGCATGCCTGCAGTAGAGGAAGGGAGTGAGCCTCAGCTTTTGTATGGGATCCCTATTTGGCAGCTAAGGTGATGTTTTACTCAGTAGGACACCTAAGAAAACTCAAACTACTTTGGAAGATGCCCCTGCCAACAGAAAACATAAGATGAATATGTTTGTCTAAAACTAATTCAGCTTTTTCCAAAGACACATTCTAAAAGCTGCATTAACAACCTAATGGCACTTTGGGAGTTGCCACCATCACAAATGCAAATTACATGGTTTTCTTCAAGCCTAAGAAAGAAAAGTAATTCCCTAGCTCCACGCTGCTCAGGACCTTGGTCCAAACCCAGGCCTTCCCAACCTTTGCCAAACTGAAACTCAACATTACTTCCAAATGCCAGGCTTAGTTTGATGCATCTAAAAAGAAACACAAATGCAACAGCATCATATCACAGTTTAACCTAGCGGCACCACTAGTTCTAGACCTTAGAATGAACGTAATCACACCCTCAGTACAGTACTAGAAAGGTGCAAACTGCAGTCAAAAGCAGATGGTCCCTGCCAGGTTAACCAGGTAACCTCTTCTGAACTGGAGTACTGACATGCACTTAAACTAACTTTTGGATGTGAGATATTTTGCTTGATTGCTGGTACTATGGCTGACACCTGAATTTAGTCATCTCCTAGTAAAATACTTTCTGTATTGCTTTCTATGGATAGCAGCAAATTCAGGCCTTGTCCTCAGTCTAACAGAGAGTGGGTCCCTGGCTCTTTTATTTCTTTAATCAGACACAAATTATATTAAATTGGGTCTATACTCTTAAAAGAAAAGTTTTTAGATTTCTCCTAATACTGGAGGAGATCTAGAAGTACAAAAACCATTCTTAGTAAGCTGGTGTTACAACTATTCGTACTGTCTCATAAAAGAGAATCTATGTGCCAAATGACTCATTTTTAAAACCATAACAAATTGGCGGAAAATATATTTTAGTTGCATGAAATTTTAAGCAAATGTTTTTTAAACTCAAAATATTAGTCAATTTAGGCATAGTTACTTTTTCTTTTTAACATAACTAATTTTTTTCTTGCACAATCGCACAAGTTTGCCTTAATGCCACTGAAGAAAAATCCATAAAACCAAAATGAAACCATACAGATCATCTTCTGCGTCAGCTTCACTCTCTTTTCAACATCATACTGAACAAAACACAAACCCACTGGGTTATCCTTAATTAGAAAGCAGAAAATAATACCCCATTTTAGAAATAGTCTGCCCAAGTTTTTTAGTATCTGTAATTAACAACCACAAGTATGCCTCCTAAATTTAAGAGTCCCACACAGATACTGCTGTCTCTCTCATCTTGCAGACTAAGCTAGAATTTAAGCTCTGCTCCATATATAGCATGCTTGACTACCACTGAAAATTATGGTAGGAAACAGAGGTCATAAAAACATGGGATAAATGCTTTTAAAAACAGGTCATAGTGTTTGGGTGGCATAGTTCCATAAGTGGCTTTATTATTTATGGTCACAACAAAACCTTTTTTTTCGGGTGGCTCTGGAGAAGCTTGATGAGGACTCTTCTGCACAGGATTCACAAGAGTGTCAGCAGGAGAGTTGAGATGTGCAGACCTGGTCAAGAGTCAGTGAAGTTGTTCTCATGCTCCTCATCTTTCTCAGTTCAACACCAAAGGGAGAGAATACCCAGACAAAGAACAAAATATACCACTAGAAAAAAAATCCTTAACATGTATCAGCATTAAAATATCTTTCCAGAGCAGTTAACTACCAAAGTAATCCTTACTTGCCCTGCTCCCTTTTTTTAAAGTAGTGTTATTTTTACAAAACTATCCTCAGAGAAGGCTAAAGAAATGACTACTTCTGCATCTCTGACCTAAACTACTTCATGCTTCCAGAACAGCTGTATCTTTTTATTATTTAGCACAGATAAATTAAACTTCTTGAACAGATATGTTCCTAAAATTTCTCAAAAAACCCCAACCCACTATACATTTTTATAGAGATACGCACAAAAATACATCTCTCAAACTCTTTCAAAAGCTTTAATTACACAGTCTTCAAACAAATAAATCCTTGCCCTTGTACTGTTTTCCAAAAAATAAGTTTAACAGTTTGTGTTCAAATTCCAGGTGTTGACCTAAAATTCTGTTCCAGATGTCAGTGTGACAACTAACCAGGCAACTCCAGAATCCAAAAATAATCTGCATTAAGTCCTTTGATTAAGAAAATACCCCCATCTGCTGACTAGAATGTCATTCAAATCTCCAGCATACATTAGAATTAGGTTTTCTCTTAATTGCAAACTGAAGTGCTGATGCAACCCCTCATTTAAACTATTAACCTTCCAAATTAACATTTACAAGCTTAAGAATTTAACTCTAACTTGGAGTTTACAGAACCTAGTAATCATTCTGGTTTGTTTTGTTTTGGCTGTTTTGCATGCTGAGGGTTGTTCAGTTGTTATTTTTTTTTGTGATTTTAGGTTTGGGGTTTGGTTTCTTGGTATTTTTTTTTAGTTTGGGTTGGTTTTGTGGGTTTTCTTCAAACTGCATCAGAATAATCTAAATTCTTACTCTAGGACACGTATGCCTCAGCTGCTGAAGAAATTAACTGCTATACCTACATGGGCAAATCATTAACTCCAGTACAATGTAATGCAGCTGTACAGAATGCAGTGTAGGATGAAAAAAAAAATTGCCTGAAAAGCTAATTAGATACCTGGAAGATTAGTCTGTGCTTGCTCTGAGCTTCACTCATGACTGTACCTGAGCTAGCTAGGGTAAAACTTTATTGTGCAAAAACTGCAGCCACTTAGTATTTTGCAGAAACAGAGAACCTGTTAATCCTTCTCTCTTTTCAAACGCAGTGGGAAGAACTACTGTGCTTTGCAGGAATAAAATGCTATCTGAAGAACCCATTCTATGAGGGTCTTCTTCCAAGTTACTTCTCACTTTTAACTGGTCAAAATACTCACACAAGGAATTTTAACTGCAAAACCTATGTGCCAATGAGACTGCATCTGTGGACAGAAGCCAAGCAGAAAGTGCCATTGTCACAATGTTTGTAAACAAATTTAGTCTATGATGTGAAGATACTCTAAGAATTAGTCAATCATATTAAACCCACCTAGAATTTTCTTTCCCTAGTATCAACACCACCTGATCAATTACAATTTTTAATTTTATGTTTCATAGCTTTCTTACAGTAAGATTTGCTCAATATATTTTTCTGTTCATAGTTTTCAGTGACTACAATCTGACAGATCTTCAAACAGTCAGAATAAACACTAAGCCAACATATAACGTGGAATTTGTATAGAAGAATGGAAATTATTAAGAACTTCTTGATGTCTTATTTTTCCCTTTTTTTAAAATTTAAACTGAGAGAAACGAAGGTTTTGCATATCCTGATGTTTATATCCATGATTTATACAATAAGTGTAACAAAGTATACAGAAGGAGCAACTTCAAGGTGAAGCATTCAATGAAAGAGTGTGAAGAAAGTGCTGTATTTGTAAGGTTGCTTAACTACAATTAACTTAAAACAAAATCATACTAACCTCAGTTTTGATTACAAATGCCTCCTCTATCTCCAAGTATTTTATGACTGCATCTTTACAACAGACAGAAAACATTTCCAAGCATTTCAACTTGGGTGCTGTTAAACTGCTTTTGGATTGTGCCAACTACTGTTTTTCAAAGAGCAGGGGACACAGTTAGGAGTGAACTGCAGGGTTAGGATTCCCAGTAGATGATCTGGGTACAGACACCCTTCCTAAAGGTACAAGAGCTGTTGGTGTAGATGCAGGCCAGCTGGTTTCTGTTCCAGAAAACGGTGCTGGTTTAACAGATATCCAGTGCGTGCTTATGTGTTCTGCTCCACTGATGATCGCAGCATTTAAACTTTGCTAATGCCAGTCTTCGAAAAGCTCAAAAGCCAAAGACCACCAAAGAAATGGAACCTGAAGCTATCCCTTATGTATAAATGTTAATGATATCCTGTATTTAAGTTAATGGATTTACATGAACACTACAAAGTAATGTTAACATACATGTTAGCCATGCTCTGTTCCTTTTATGAGTATATTTCAGGACTGTGCTTTACACATTTAAAATCCTATTCATGCTCCTTAATGAATGTCTTCCCAGCTGGAAATAGTTCTGGTAGTATTAAAAATATCATTCTATAGCCATTAAGCTTTATTCACACTATTTTATGCATAGAGATAATGCAATAAAATTAATTTTCTTCCATATGCCCCTGCTAATTTTCTTTACTTGCTCCTTTAATATTCTTTACCAAAACAATTAATTTTTCCTTATCACAGTAGCAAGGTTACACTTGAAAGTTACACGGTTCCAAGGGAAGACTACACAAGGAAGATAAGCACATGAATGTTACAAACTATGACTTGAAAACTCCCCAAATAAAAAATAACCAGAGACTGGGAAAGTATTAGAAGAAAGTATCATCTCTGTGCCCTGCCTATGCTACTGGAGACAGTATCTCAGGTTAGACAGATCTTTGTTTAAAAAACCACAGTCATGCATCTTTTTAAGTCAGCAAATTAGTATAATCACATTAAGCTTTGTCTGTGTCATTAAAGCAGAATTACTGTTATTCTATAACACTTATGGCCTAATAATTAAATTCAGGTTAATGAAAGAGCAGTAAGATTCCTGTTAACAAATAACTACTCTCTGTAAACAAAAGTAATAAGGTTATCATGTATAAGGTTCAGACCATCATATCATCCTTTACACCATTCTGGAACCAGGATATCCTCAATTGCAGAAGTTTACAAAACACCTGCTGGTAGCCTTGCAAGTTGAACTAGTTGCTAAGTTTCTGATAATCAGTTTATAAAATTCACTGTGGCTTGAAATCTTACTATGCAGGGCCTACATGCAGCATCTGCACGTATAAGGATCATAAATGCAACCACTCAACTGGTTAGTTACAACAGACACCATGGAATTCATTACTTAAACCTTCCTTCACTTCTGAACATCCGTTTCCAAGATGGGCTCCCATCTTCACTAAACATTTCAATTAGACCTTTCCTAGGCTAAATGACCCATAGCATCTATACATCCAGGGTCTGCTGGCTCCCTTAGCTATCTAAATTTTGAGCACTAGAAAGAAAAGCAAAACCATAAGAAAACAACCTTGAAACAGGGTAAGAACAGTGCTCAATAATAAGCTAGAAGTCCTGATATCTCAAGGAAAAGAGCAATTTGCTTGGCAAAAATTCTTTGGAGAAGGCCAGATAACTGCTACAAGTTTTTCTCAGTCTCATTTTTACAGCTGAAAATCAGTATGGACACTTGCTCAGCACATGCTGGTGCTCCCATGACAATGGGAGCCCAGTGAGTGACACTGTTCACCTGCCTATACAACTGGAAAAAGTACTATGAGCTCTTCCCAACACTGCTTTTATGAACTAGAGCTTCCATTTTTCAGTTAACCTTAGAGGAGTTCAAATACCCAATGGAAATGCTCCATCCTTGTATCTGAAAACCAAAAAGTAAACAGGAAGACATACTTCTTTTTCCCTCCTTGCCCACTGGAATAAAAACTGGGACAAGGAGGTTTCAGTACTGCCTTGGTCCCACAGAGCTTCTGCTTTAGGTGCTGCTCCAGCAATTGCTTCTGTAATTCTTTAGAGTTTTTCTCAATCGAAGTAGCAGCATGGTATTGACATGATTTATCTCACTTTTACTGTTCTGTGCTAATGGGATTTAGATGGTGCATGGGTTTTTCTTGTGGCACACTGAGATCTGCATCAACACAATGCCTTCTCTTATTAATACACACCGATGTGCTCAACTCCTTATCAAATTCTTTGAGAAAATACTTTACTGCTGGTTTAGCAGGCAATTTATATGGCCAATTGATCACCTCAATGCACAGCCTTCAGTTCTGCTCACAAATAAAAGCTATCTTAAATTCTAAGTTCTCCCGAACATGTATTTAAAGGATAAACAAATAGCTTTGTTATATAAATTCACAGCACAAAAACCTCATTTTAACATTTTTCCTCTCATATAATATCTCAAAGTCTTCATTTATCATGCAATTTAAATTTTATTTCTGTACAATATCAGGCACAATGCACTGTTGTACTTCTGAATCATATATTGAGCAATGACATCTGATCTCCCTTACCCCCTTGGCTTCCAGTTAACAGTTTATGAGCTGAAGATAGCATGAGGCTGAGCCTCAAAATAATCTCATTAGTATCATTTATTTTCTTTAGTCATACTTTCAATCTCTATAACTTCCTGAGGAAATGGGTTTCATGACTTTATTACACTTCATGTGAAAAATACTTCCTTTTAGTTTAGGAAAGGAAAAATACTTTAAAACCTGTTAACTGTGTGTGCCTTATTTCTTACATTACAAAAATATACAGTGATGTAGGTGCTACAGAAACTACTGCAATTTTCTAGACTTTCATCATCTTGTTCTCCTCCTTTTCTGACCATTATTGCCTTTTCAGGGTTAAGAATACTAAGAAAGCTAAAATATGACTGACTACCAAATTCACCCCTAACATCTTTTTCCTGTGTCTACTTGAAAAGCATCAGAGCAGTCAGGGAACTAAGTAGCTCCTGAGTTTGACAATATTGGTGTTTAGTGCTCCCTGTTAAGACATTCACTGCTAACGGTTTGGGCACAACTGCAGAAAACAGAACCTATGAAAATCGCTGACTGAAAATAAAGGTAAGTCTTGGAAAACAGAACTCAAGACATCGTGGCAAAGATATATTAAAGTCCCTTGTGAAAATACCAGACTTACAGGTACAAATATCAAACACTAATACCATTTCCTACCTTTTGAACTGTAAAATTAAAACAAACTTAACATGGGAAAGACAACCTAAAAGTCAACAAAAAGCAGTGCATGGAACTAGCTATTCAATGCTTCTATCATCATCTAGTCTACCTGCAAATATGATTGTTGTCCTTAATTTCTTATAAGCAAGGGATAAAAGAGCCACTCTGAGCCACCGAATAGTTTAATGTTGACTTGAAATAAGTTCTTAAATCTGATTTATCCATCTTTGAACTGACAGTGTAGTATGATGCTCTTCAAAGACAGCAGGATGAGATGTAGCTCAGGGGTAAACTCAGAAGAACCTTTCAGCAAGCTGAAAATGTTAGCAAGTTGCTTGACAAATCTTCTCTTTTACAAATTCTTCAATGTGCTTTGTTGGCTGATAATCAGTCTGCTCTCTGTATCAAGGCCAGTCCATTTTGAAAAATATGACAAATATTCAGACACTGCAGTATAAAGAGTGCCTTCAAGAACAATTCTGATGGCTTTTTACCAAAATAAAGTGCCAATCCAAAATTTAAGCTACATTGTCAATTTGTACATACTCAATGTCCTTTCCTTTAGGAAAAGACTCATCAAGCAAACTGAAATAAACACTTTCTTCCCCACACCAGTGTCATAAGTGGAATTTGTTCAGTAAGATTAAAACCTAGCAACCCCTCTCTACCACCACCCCATTCCCACCAAATCCCTCTACTTTCATCCCTGAAGAACTGCAAACACTAGATACCAGATATGAATACAGACAATGCCTCTCCCCTGCCTTGAAAATACAGAGCCACTGTTCTGGACAATATTATTGAATAGAAGCTGGCTTTGCCCCAAGCTCTGCCAGCTTTGTAAACCCAGCTGATAAAAAGCAACTTACTTAAACTCACACCAATTTGTTAGTCAAGTAAACTAAGACAGTTTAGTTCTACCTTTGTGCCAAAAAAAGTAGAGAGGCAAAACATGCAGACAACTAATTCTGCCATGGTAGTACCACCACAAAAATACACATACCTGTCCACATACTCATAAATGGGTTCATTCTCACTTACTGTTACCTACCACACAGATAATAAATAGCCAAACTCAGACTCAGTCTATAGAACAACTAGAGACACTTCTAAAATACCGTAACACACAGTGAACTTTAATATACTTATGTCAAAAGAAATGCATAATGATACATAAATTAATATTCTGCACACATACCAAATGGCCAAAAGTGAAACTACGAGGTCTTGGAAAGAAAGTATTCAATTCTCCACTTTTAGAAAGTCTGTTTCACTACCTTTGTTAAAAGCAAAGCTAAGGGAAGCATTGTTACATTTCAACCCATAGAGCTGGCTCTTCAGCCACAAACCATGTAATTTAATAACGGACTTTCTAGAGAAAAAAAATAGTCAGGAACAGTTTGTTCACCCAAACCCTAAAAAGAGTAAAGTGGCTTCATGAGTCTCTATTACCCACATTCACAACTGTGGGAAGCACAGAGAACACACCGAATGACTACTGGCTGAATCAGACATAATTCCCACCTTTTATTCTCAGTTACAAGCTATTTTTCTTTAAGACATCGATCACACATATGTCATTATTTACCTACATGTAACCTGTAGACAAATCTTGTACCAAATTCCCCCTCAATTTATTTCAAGATGCTTAGATAACTGCAAAATATCAATGCTCTCTCTTTACCAAAGACATAAATTAATAGATAGCTACATATACATTCAACCAAAATGTTCAAAGTCAGCACTAGAATTTTACTGAAAATAAAATTATGTTTCTTCTGAACACATGACACTGGAAAAATTCTCACACTGCTCATCAATGTATGCATTATTTATTAAATAAGTCAACAGTTCAGTCTGCTTGATTCATAAGAGGTTTTTCTAAGGCTGTATCAATACTTTCTTTGGCAGAAGCCTTCCGATGAAGAAGACACTTCTTACTGAATTCTATATGGGCACCTGTAAACTCAGAAAGTAACTAACTAAACCAGCATGTATGGCAATATCACACCCATGCATGCCTCCAGTAAAAGGAGTGAAAGATAATGTCATTTAAGACTGAAAAGTATGACATTCCCACTGTCCACAAGACAGAGAGTGTGTGTGCTCACACAAGGCCATTTTATATCAAGAGTATTCTTACTTCTTCTGGGTGGTATAGATTTTAAAGACCTAAGCATGGCTTCAGGTAGGCTGGATGGAAGTGGGAATATTAGAGAGAAATTACTTATCAAATGTATAAAAATAATTTCACTTAAGTAGCGGACACAACTATACCTGTTGTTGGTGACATCTTTTGTCCTAACAAGAACACCTATGTCAACTGTGACAATGCTGCTTCTTGTCTCTTATTGACTTCTCTCTTTCCTGACATTTGATTTTATTTAGTATATAAAAATAACGGAAAGCCACCTTACCTTTTTCTTCATCTATTCGAAAAACTCCTATACCCGATCCATCCCTGATGGAATATCTGATCTCCCCATCTCGTCCTGCATCTTCATCATAAGCAGATACTGTCATTACTGAGGAGCCAACAGGAGCATCTTCTTTTATAAAACCTTTATCTACAAATATGGAGAACCGTGGGGGGTGCAAGTTTTCATTCACATCAACAATCTCAACCTCAACGTAACACGTAGAGGACAGTGAAACGGGTTTTCCTTTGTCCTTGGCCCGCACGGTCAAGTTATAAAGTTGTTTCTTTTCGTAATCCAGTCTTTGTACAATACGTATTGCTCCACTTATTTTGTCAACATCAAAGGTGCCGTCTCCGCTGTCCAAAAGACTGTACCGTACCTGACTTGACTGGCCTAAATCAGGATCGTAGGCTTCTAGCCACGTAATAATAGCTCCCTCAGGAAGATCTTCTCGAATTTTCACATGATAATTTGAAGGAATAAACTTGGGAGGATTGTCATTAACATCTTCTACAGCCACTTTCAAAATAACTGTTGAAAATAATTGAGGTTCCTCAGTAGGTTGGTCCCTAGCCTCAATTTTCAACAAATAAATGTGCTGTTCCTCCCGATCCAGGACCCCTACAACTTTTACAACTCCTGTCACAGAATTAATAGTAAACTTGTCTGTATCTGTAAGAAGAGAGTATTTCACTTCTCCATTAGCCCCCAAATCTTTATCAGTAGCTCCAATTTGAATTATTTCACTGTTGGGCTCTTTGTTTTCACTTACTTCAACAAAATAGCTGTCTTGGAGGAACTCTGGTGGGTTATCATTAGCATCCAAAATTTTTATATCTAAAAGGGTCCAGGCAGACTTCTGTGGTATTCCAAGATCATAGACAGTAATATTGAGGGTATATTTATCTTTTAGTTCTCGGTCAAGGGGAGATAGAATTTTCAGCACTCCTCTTTCCATATCAACAATGAAACTACTGTCTTCATTACCTGCAGAAATAACATACACTAGCTTTCCATTGAAGCCAGTATCAAGATCAGCAGCACTCACAGATATTATGCTGGAGCCCACAGGCTGGTCTTCTTTTATCTCAATGCTACTGGGGAGAGTACTTCTAAACTGAGGTGCATGCAGATTCACAGAGTGCGTATCAAAGAAAACATCCTCAACTTCTCCACGATTGTGCAACTTATTTGCTTGTAAGAGTTTCTCAGCAAGCATTTTGGCAACACCAGTTTCTTCACATTGCAAGTTGACTGGTTTGCGACTACTAGCTACAGTTATGTTAATATACAATGGTTTTGCAAAGTTCTCTCCATCTGTGGCTGTAATTTTCAAATTGTAAAAAGACATTTTAGCACCTAGGCCATCTATTAGTGACTGTTTGAGAGAAAGTACTCCAGAATTTGGGTTTAGGCTAAATAAATCCAGTTCATTTCCAGATTCAATTTGGTATCTCACCAACTGGAGCTCATCAGCATCAATAGCAGATACGGTTGTTATTTGTTCTCCAACACCAAGATCCCTGGGGATTACTCCCTCACAATTTATTTTCTCAAACAGAGGTATATTGTCATTCAAGTTATTTAAAATAATAGTAACAGGAACTTCAACTTCTCGGCGATATGGTATACCCCAATCAGAGGCTCGAATCCTTAAATTGTAAACCCTTGGCATCAATTCATAATCCAAGTCTTCTGAGGTACTAATAACGCCACTGAAATGGTTAATCACAAATGGCAAAGGATTTAGGTTTGCAATGCTATAGGTCACATAACCATTTTCCCCTTCGTCAGGGTCTTTTGCACTTACTCTCATGACACTTGTACCTATTGGCACATTTTCATCAAAGGAAGCTTTATAGGATGTTTGAGTAAATTCAGGAGGATTGCTATTCATGCCTAGTACCTTAATTAATACTTTTGCAGAAGCTCTTTTGTCACTTGTCACAACTTCAAGTTCAAAATGGGATGCATATTGTGCTTTTATGGGTTCTAATGTGGTAATAAGACCAGTGTGAGTGTTTAAATTGAATTTTAATTTTCCTGGTGTGTTCTTAAACACATATTTTAAATGTGGGTAACTAGGCACAGCTTTCACCATTATCACAGGTGTGTTTGGAGGAGCAAATTCACTTATTTCAGCTCTATATATCTCTTTTTCAAATCTGGCAGGACCAGACTTAAATTGTGGTGATGTCACATGAACAACTTTTACAGAAGAAAATTGGGGGGGATTCCCTTTGTCTTTAGCTTGAAGGGTAAGGTTGTATCCAAAAGGGTGACTCTCCCAGTCAATGGGACCAATGGCTTTTATTCTGTATTCTTTGCTGCCTGGAACAGACCTCACTGTTTTGAACTGTTGAAGCGCATCTCCTGCAACAATGTTTAATGATGCTATTTCCCCATTTGAACCCTGGTCATTGTCCTCTACGGTTACAATTGCATACGTTGGATCTGTGTCTGATTCTGATGGAGTCAATGGAACAGCTGTAATAACGGGGGCATGCTCATTTGCTTGCTCCACATGAACCGTTAGTTTTGCCATACTGCTTATGCCACTGCTACCATACAGCTTCAGCCCACGGTCCACTGCAAGAATTTCCATCTCATAATGCTTAGTGTCCGAGTAGTCAAGTCTACCAGTTAGAACTATCACTCCACTAGTTGGATGTATAGCAAACACATCTGTTCTTTCTTTAAAGCTATAGTAGAACTCTCCATTTGTTCCTATATCTGCATCTGTTGCACTGACTCTCGCGATGCTGGTCCTTATTGCTGTGTTTTCAGGCAAAGAAACACTGTAAGATGTTGGAGAAAACAAAGGCCGCAAGTCATTTGTATCCAGTACCTGTATCCTGACCTTTGTGCGCGTTTCAGCATTTGTATTTTTTTCAACTGCTTTAACAGTCAGCATATAATGGTCCTTCACCTCTCTGTTAAGGATAGCTGTGTTTCCTCCCTTGGTCCGTATTCTCAAAAAGCAAAAGTTTCCAAGAACGTATTCTTCAGCTTTGAACAAGTTCTCACTGTCACCAGAAATAATTTTGTATCTTAAGTCCCACAATGGATTTGTAATGTAAATGCCCATTTTCACTGGATGTCCAACGTAAGTCTTGGCTGCAGAATTCTCATACACAGTGGCATTATACTGTACTTGTGTAAATTGCATTGATGGAGCATGATGTGGCCTTAGATTTCCTTCACAGTTTCCAAAATGCTGCACCAGCAGCATCAGCAGCAACAGCATAGTCAAGTATCTTCCCATGGCAGCAATTATAAAGAAACCCTGAAAAAAGAAAGAGATGTAGTAAGACTTATGATTGTTCAAATGTTTATCAAATAAACATTGATGCTTAGTTCAGAATTCATACTTGAAAGAAAACTGTAGGTTACGCATTTAGACTACATCCTTTTCTTGCAGAAAGTGTCAAAATTATTTGCAGTAATAGAAACACAGATAAATGAAAAACTCCTAAAAAAAAGCCAAGAATCCATTACATCAAAAGTCTAGGAATTACTAACACAACACAAGAGGAATACAAAGTTAAGTTCAAACTAACATTCCCATGAAGCAACATGCTAGAAGAAATATGTTAATGCTTTCTGCGATGAGCAAACAAACTAGGTGTAAACTAATCTGGAGTAGTGAACATTCACTCCAGTTCTCTACTTCATACATGACAATGATGTCTAGCAGAAAATTCTCCTCCCTCATTTCATTTAGATTGTAAAATGGCTGATGTCCAACTATGTGGAAGTAAACTAAAAGAGTTGGCTTGATATTACCATCAATTCTTTACAGTATCCTGTGTGCACCTGTTCCAAAATTATAAATATTATAAACAGAGAATAATTCTGTATTGCATTCCCTCCAGTGCTGACTACCCTTGCAAGAGTAGTGCTTATCATTAAAAAAAAAAAAATCAAGCACCACTAAGGTGTAAAGCCCATAAAGAACAAGATGTATCCTTTTATTACCCTGTCAGAACAGATCTGAAACAAATTAGTATCAAGAGCTATGAGAACAAGAATCTATCAAAATTACTGAATGAACATTCCAGTTGGGTGGGTCCAACACACTCCAGAAATGACAGAGAAAGAGCCTGGAACAGCAAGACAGTCATAGAGGCACACCTTCACTGGATTTGCCTTTTGAAGTCAGTAGTACATTTTTGCTACCTAAATCTAGGCAAGACTGCCGTAAGAAGAAAGGCAGAAACTTCAGGAACAAGATATCTGGGATCAACTTCTTCATCTGGGTTTACAGCAACCATCTTTACTCCTTCAAGTCTCACAGTATAACAGATCAAAGCTTCAGAAGGCTCCCTCAACAAGCCCAAGCTTTCAACAAGATCTTGGGGGCAAAATTTCTTTCCAGCAAGTAGAAAGCAATCTAAGATTGTCTTGATTACTTTGATTAAGTAGCACACGTTCATTTCTTTCTCTATTTATCCTTAAATTTTTTTCCTTATCTCTCTTTCTGAGTTTTCTTCCCTGGCCACAAATACATACCTGCTATACAAATCAAACTAATTACTCACTGTGTCATTCTTTTATTGTTTCTGACCTTTTTCTCCTCACATTTTAGCCCTAGTTTGCCCTTATCCTATTCTTTGGATGTCAATCTCTCCTAAGTGCCTATCTTCGTGCTAGTTCTGTTCATCTCCACTAAAATAATATCACATATTGTCTCCTTCCTCCATTCGCATTTTCTCTTACAGTAATTTCTCTCTTCCTTACTTCCTACCTGCTCAGGTAAATATGTGAAAGATCACACTGGCTGACATTCCATGAACTGACTCTGCCCACTAGCAAACATCAGAGCAAATTAATCTGCTTGTGTCAACAGTTCACTTCAAAACCTCAGAAGGAATTCAGTCATATATTACTAAGTCAAGATTTTGACAGGAACTTAAGACTTAGATTAATGCAAACTATAGGAAGTATAGCAGAGGAGTAATGAAAAGGAATATCCTTTTGGAAGGAGAAAAAAAAAGTGTCTGTCTTCAAAATCTAGCAATTAAGTTGCACAATTAAAACTATAAACATAGCAAACAAAAAGTGAATAGGCAAATAATAAAAAGCACTAAACCTCTTCGAAATAAGTCACTAGCTGGAACCAATACTTACAAGGTCTTAACACTGAAGGAAGAAAAGGCTGGGAGGGTAAATGAGTGAGGTTGGAACAGTCACCATTTCAATGGCTAAACAATGTTATTCCTCTGCTATCTACTTTCCTTCCCAGGCTATGATATGTCCTGGGAATCCAGAGACACTTGGGTCTCCAGGGCTTTATGTCCCAGCATACTGCCAAGTTAACAAATATTTGCTTACAACCAAAAACACTAACAACAACAAAAAAAACTCTTGCACACAACCAAATCTTTGCAACAAATAACTGATACCACTAATTCCAAAACTCTGAAAATTTTAAAGTGTCACCAGGCTAGCCTAAAAGGCAATGTTAAGAAGACTGCTTTTTTTAAGCAACCAACAAACCCAGCTTTTCATCCATCTTGCTGGAATTTTGGAAGCCATCGGTTACTCAATGATCAAATTTTATGTTGATCTGATCAGACGCTTCCCTGTTTTCTCCCTCAGTTACACTAGGATTTATTATTATTATTATCGTTTTTAGTTTTTACTCTAGCTTTACTTCTGATGCTGTAGCACCTGCTAACTCACTGCCTATGCTTATGTTTGGCAACAGGCTATTTGAAGTGGTGCATTTATAATGTAAAGCATTGTATCTGTTTGTATTGTTTATTCTTTGCTTCTCACAGGCACACTAGGCAGGACACGTACCACACTAAGGTGCATTAAATTGCATTAAGATATCCAAACTTCTCATTAATATTCAAAGATGAACACACGTGTAGGTTTTACCATTACTGTAAATATTTTTCTGTGCCATAATAGCTTGAGCACTTTTTGCTGCTCTTCTGTAACAACTTCAAGTCTGCTCAGAAGCAGCAACAGGCAGGCCATTACAAACAACAACCCAACCACCAGTAAGAGAATCCACTCCTCAGGACTAACCCTTACGACTTGCTGAGTTCCAACCAAAAATGTAAAAGTATCTCTCAACTGAACAGTTAACCATGTCAGACAGAAATGAGCTGGCAATTTCTTCTACACAACACTATTTCCATCTTGTCAAAATTTACATAGCTACTAGACACTAAAAGACGTTGACTCGGATTATCCAAAAATCAGCATAATATATTCTTGGAAAATGTCTAAAGTATTAAGCAATTCCAGTTATAAAGACCATTAACTACTAAGAGAAAGTGTGAAAGCATTAAGATAAAGTGATAAAGTGTTAGATATAAACTCAGATGGCTCATTACAGCGGGCCAAAATGACTGAATTTCAGAAACATTTTAGCCAAAGGCTACCCTTTGAACTCCTAAATTTTTATTATCTTTGGAATATGACCAGTTTAGGATTTTCTGTATCCATGTTCAATACACAAGGCAACAGTTTGCTTAACAAAACATCACAGCCCTAAATTCATAAGAAGTGCACACCATATTATTCTGAAAAGCTACTTTCAAACAAACTTTGATTTCCTATCTGGAAATTATTATTCAGATAATTTTTATTTATACGCATATCCAGGTCATTTTTATTTATATGCAAATTCAGCACTAGGATATGTAAGACAGTTTTACTACTTAGTCAGAACGTTATTGAAACTACTAATGCATCAAGACATTAACATAATTCGTACATGGAAAAAAATATTAATGCAACTTAGAAATGTGAACTATCTTCACATTAAAGGTATAAATATAATTTTTGAGCTAGCAGAGCTCAAATTGATAACTTACAAATTAAGATGACTGGATAAGATAGCAATCACAAAAAAGACTGTTTCTCCTAGCAGAAAGTTTACAGTATTTAGATTTCAAAGTTTATAGTTTGAGATTTGGAAGTTTTAAGCATAAAATACAGAACTTAGTAAATAACAATTTCAATGCCAAGCAAGCAAAAAAAAGACCAAACCAAGCCTATCTTGCCTATCATAGATACATTGAACCAACTCAGCATACACAGATACATAATGTATCTATGGGGAACATACACTGAGATATTTATTTCCCCACCAATAGAAGTCACAGGTAGAAAAAGGACCTAAGTCAGGCCATATACCCAAGTTAGTCTTAGTCTCATTGCTATTCCTTTTCTACATGCAAGCTCTACCAGTCATGTCCAGAATAACCTACCTACCATTAACTATGTAGGTAGGTTATTAACTAGTTAACTACATTAACTATTTACCTTAAAGGTCAGTTTTGATCAGCACACCCAACTGATGCTGCCTGACAGAAATGCACGGTGAAACTAAACAGTCATGACAGGATTTCTAGTGTAGCAGCCTATGAGAGATCGTGTGACTTTGCAAGCTGCACTAATTGTGGTTACACCTACCCTTTCAATTGTTTGAAAGCAGTTATTCATGTAGTCTGATGGGAAAAAAGAACTATCAGGTTTAGCTGTTTCAACACGCTTAACTTTCCAATCAAACAAATTAAGAGTGTCTTTTGCTTTTCAGAGGGGGAAGGTGTCTGTTCTGGTATTCAGAAAATTAACACATGATGAGCGTGTATGGTAGTGTTACTGTAGTAAATCTGGTAAGTTATTCAAAACATGTACATTGTCGCAGAGATTAACATAACAGTTTCGACTTGTGACTAAAGTCCAGTAAATTTTGTTTGTATTCCCCACATCATGAGTTAATCTCATGAGATACTTTGATTTATGTTTTTGAGACATTAGCTGTTAAAAGGAAAATGCAGCAGCTATATTCCAACAGCAGGCAAAGATTCTGGAACCAGAATGAAACAAAGATTCAAATGAAGGATTTTGACTGTTTATCTGTAGGCAGCTACTGTTGTATCTAATATGAAGTCATCAGCTATGCAAGGAAAAGCAGACCTCCAATCTCTGTGAATAAGATTCTGATTGAAATTTAGCATGGCACCCTAAAATTTGTGATAAAAAAAATAGTTCTACTGATTTTGAATTCAGTTTTAAACTTCAAAAGAAAAAAA